>JAEIIH010029469.1:0-23659 GCA_018904745.1 Drosophila orosa
ATGAAAGTTGGCATAATGTTTTTCAATTTCAAACTGCAAGGCTATACAAACTTCGGTGTTACGAAGTTAGCTTCCTTTCTTGTTTTTACATAAAATTTGTAGAAATTTCCCAATTAATTGTAAATAAATGGGTGTTTATAAAACAAATCCAAACAATTCCGCCGAAATATACCAACATTTTCATAACATCTATGAGTTACACCTGCTTTAGTCATCACTGCAATGGGCACGTAACTTTCGGGTCTGCCGTATAAGTCATCGGCCTCGGCGGCACTTTGGGCCCATCGATTGGGCAGTCCCCAAGGCCACCTCCCGGTGGGTATTTATAGGCGCCACTGGGCCACGACATGCAGCAGTTCACGCTGGGACAGCAAAATGTTTGGTCATCTAACTGGTTCTCTGGTCACCCTCGCCCTTTGCGGCATTATTTGCCTGAATGGAAGTGAGGGCGCGCAGTTAAGATTCCCGGGACCCGCGAGGGGTAGATCCCTGCCGCTGATCCTGCAAAGACAGGAGCAGGCGCCCTATCCGCCAGCTGGCCTGATGCCCGATCCACCATTCGAGCTGCCCACAGAGGAGGCCGCAGAGTTTTCGCAACCAGACGAGACATATGGACCACCAGCGGATACCTATGGACCTCCGGCTGTGGTAGAGGAGCCCACTGACGTCTATGGACCTCCGGATCAGGTTTATGGACCTCCTGATCAGGTTTATGGACCTCCCGATCAGACATACGGGCCTCCCGATCAGCCTGCCAACGATGACAATGCCAATGGCCAGCCCCAGAACGCACCTATCATTGATTTGGCCAGTCTGCCACTGCCTCCGCAGGCTCAGTATGTTCTGCCTCTGCTCAATCGCTTCACTGCCTTCCGGTTGCAGCGTCCAGTCCTTCAGACACCCCAGCGTCGTCCCGCCAAGCTCACAGCTCGTCCTCGGCCCAAGCCTGCCAAGATTGTAAACGCGGTTAATAAGGGCAACGCCGTCTTCCAATCGACTTCGCTGGGCTTGCCCTTCGTGGAGCGTCGCATTCCCTTCCGCCCGCAGCCGGCTCGCCTGGTTGTGAATGCTCCTCTGCGTAGGCGCCCGGCCAGGCACTAGACCACACATCATTCACCACTCTGACACGGAGCAGAGTGACCGACCCAATGTTACACACTGTAAATAAAGTTTGTTGTTGTTTATGTCTAATTTGCGAACAGAAATAAGTATAGAAGGGGAATTCAGAAGGCCAGCCGCTTCATCAGCAGGTACATGTGCTGATCCACCTCGAATCCGTGCAGGTTATTGGCGTCTCCCTGGAGTCGCATCAGCAGGCCGCCGAAGGAGACGTAGGCGGAGAGCCGCGACGCCTCGTTGTGCGCCTCGTCGCCCTCAATCCTGTAGATCTTGCCATACATCACATACTCGAAGCTGTCCGCCCGCGTGCCCTCGTGCTCCATGGGATTGTACTCGCCACTGTCCGGGCAGCCGTCCTCGCGCAGCGTTGTGGCCAGCACCAGGCGGAACTTGTCGCCCAGCTCCATGGGGTACAGCCACGAGTTGATGTCCAGAATGAGGTCCATCTTGAACGACTCGGATTCGCAGTGCAGGCGGGACACTCGGTCGAACTTCTTGCCCTCCGGGTCCATGTCCTTTACGTTGAATATATCCTCGAAGAGTACGCCAGCCATGGTAGCTACATCACATGTAAATGGTTATTTTGGAATCAGTGCCGGTTTTGATTACTTACCTTGTGTCGGGTTTGGGCTTTATATATATTAAGTCTTATCTGTGCTGAGGTAGTGCGGTCTTCCGTGACACAGAGACCTTAATTATAAACTGTTTTTAAGCGTAAAATATATAAAAATTCGTTGTTAACTGCTGTTTTCCATTTGTTTAATTTAACTTGCGCGTGTTTTTAGTGCAGTGTTACCAGATGAAAATTTCACTATTCCCCTAAAAAATCCATGCTGGGCAGCATTGTTCGCCCATTTTGGATAATGTTCCATCTCTAGTCGTGCCCTTATAAGAACTTGCTGTGTGACCGTGCTGCAGTGCTCGCCCATCTCTAAGATTAAGAACAACAACGAAAAAACCACCGTAAAATCTTATTTATTTTGCTTGAAAAATATAAACATTTTTCGGGACAGCTGAGCAACGTGATCCCCAGGATACACCTCCAACAAGCCCGCAGGATGGAAAAGCCAGGAAAAAACTGGGCGAACTGGTAGCTGGCAGAGTGCAAAAAGTATGTACACACAGCGAGGGGGCGTAGAAATTATAAACAAATGAGCCAAATACATTGCTGGCCGCAGAATGTGAGCAGCTGAGTCAAGGTGTGTCCGATGCGGGGGTGACGAGTCCTATTCCAGCGGATCGAAGGCCATAGCTTCCCCTGCGATGCCTGCGAGGGTAAGTCCAATGGCCAATCGGTGGTCTTCGGTGATGGATGGGCACGGCGGAGGAGCTCCCGCCGAGTGCAAGTAGCATTTGCATCTGTGTGTATAAATAGACTTTGATTAATTCGGTAGCGGTGATGGTTTTAATTACTAACAAATCCCCTGAGTGGCGGTGGTGGTGCGACCCCCAAAACTGTGGACTCGTCAAGTTTTGTATGCGAAATACAAAAGACTTCAACGGCAACAAGCCCCAGCCCTCCCCCCGTGCAACCCATTACCCCCTGCTCCTATTTAGCATTACAAAACTGCTGTTATGTATTCACTTCTTTATTTTCGCTTTTTGTGTGCGATTTTCGCTGTCGTTCGTGCTTTTTTCCCCGTTCTCTTTCAGTTTCAATTTCCAGCTCTGGATTCTAGCTTTAATTCGCTTTTTCAACAGTTTGGTTGGGCCCAGCCGAGGGTTTTGTGTGCTGTTTTCAAGTGAGCTGGGTTTTCGGTTCGGTTTTCCGCTTCTGCGGGTGCGGGTGCGGCTCTAATGAACCATTAACCCTGCGCCGGGCCAGGGGGTTGGGAGGGTGCCCAATCTGTTTGCCAGATGTTCATCGTCGTCGTCGCCCAGGGTCATCGTCTCGCCGCCTTCCAGCTGCATTTCCATTTTCCTTTGTGTTTGTGTGCTCGCTCGCTTTCATTGGAAACTCCGCTTCCAGCGGGAACAGACGACTTCGCTGCGTTCAGGTTAAATATCTCGTATCTATAGCTTCTAGTCCCGAGTGTTTGTGGTGTGTCTTATCGTACAGTCTGCTTATCAGTTATTGCCTTCCGTGGCATCTTATCAGCTGCTAGCACCGTCTCACTCCCGCACAAACGAAAGATTGAGAAAACAAACTGGAAAAACGCAGTGAGCTTGCGTTCACTGGAAATGGCAAATGATAACGTGATCAAATTCTAAGCAATTCCAGCGAGCTCACTACCACCTACACTGCAATTAAAGTCGAGACTAAAATAAATACATAATACTTTAAACAAAATAAGAAAATATATTTAGACACCATTTCCATAGATTTCATTTCCACAACAAGTTCTGTGGCAGCTCTGATAATCAATTAAAATATAATTGTTATGTATTCAAGTGTTAATAATATATATTAACATTTTCTAAATTGAAATACTATACCATTTATGGGTTATATTTCCTCCGTGCATACATATGTAGGCTCTTATCACTGTTGACACAGCTGGAGGCTCTGTTCTGTTTTCTCCTCCTCCTTCTGCGTCTGTTTCGGCCTCACCTACTGTCACCACACTTTGCTGTCTGTGTTTTTGATTGTCTGTCTCTCTGTGCGTCCGCTCCGCTCCGTAAAATAACAGTTCTTAACTTTTTTGCAGCCCATCTAAACTAATCCAAAACCAAAGGTGAATGGGAACTATTCTCTAAGCGTAGAAAAACCAAAAACAAATCTGAAAACCAAAAAATTACGTAGAACATTAACCCTAGAAGTAAAGAACCAGCTGGTGCCGGTGTCCCCCAAGGAGAGGTCTCCAAAAATATAACAAAAACAGTTACATCAGCTAAGTAATAACAAAAAAAAACGACCACGAAATGGTACGCAGTCGTCGCAGCTTGTCCAAGGAGGATGCCGTTTCCCTGCTCACGGACAGCGGCATCTCGCTATCCTCGCCGCCGGCGGCCAGAGATTCCTCTCCCATCACACCCACCGCCATAAAGCGGCGGAAGAGCAGCTTGGCCAGTCTGCGCGATGCCTGCACCGAGGAGGACGAAGATGCCGCCGATCAGGACTCCAAGGACGCTGACTACGTGCAGCCGCCGCCGAAGAAGTCACCCCGCAAGGCGGAGACCGGAAAGCGAAAGCAACACATCTGCAGCCACTGCTCCAAGGAGTTTGGCGGCAAGACGGACCTGCAGCGTCACATGCTCATCCACTCGGACGAACGGCCGCACAAGTGCAAGGACTGTGGGAAGAGCTACCGCCAGGCGGTGAATCTAAAGAACCACATCACCACCGCCCACGAGCACCGGAAACAGTTCTCCTGCTCGCAGTGTCCCAAGTCGTTCGCCCTCAAGGAGCGCCTGCGCCTGCACATGCGACTCCACTCCGGCGAGAAGCCGTATCCGTGCGCCCTGTGCGACAAGAAATTCGCCAGGGGAGGTCAGGTGAGTGGCAGCTTGCTTATAATAATTTACATTCAATATAAAAAGACTCCCCTAATAGTTGCAGCAGCACATGGTGTCGCACCACAAGACCAGCATCCAGCAATTTAACTGCACCAAGTGCTCAGCCAGCTTCTCGACGAACGCCAACCTGCGAGTGCATATGGAGCGCCACGAGCAGGGCATGGAGCACCGGTGCAGCATCTGCGAGAGCCAGTTTGCCAACGAGCTGGCCCTGCGAGCCCACATCAACCAGGAGCACCACAAACTGACGCAGTTCGAGTGCGAAATCTGTCACAAGACCATTGAGCCGGACGAGGATTTGGCCACGCATATGCAGAAGCACGCGGCAGTGAAGACTCATGTCTGCGAGGTGTGCAACTCGTACTTTACCCAGAAGAGTCAGTACAATGTCCACATGCGGATGCACACGGGCGAGAGGCCCTACCAGTGCCGGGTGAGTTGGAAGACCTAAAACCTTCTTACTGAGCCTGTTTATAACGTTTAAATCTATTCCAAACAGATCTGCCATCAGACCTTTGCGCACTCCAGCGTACTAAAGCTGCACATCCGCAAACACACGGGCGAGAAACCCTTCCGCTGCCAGTTGTGCGAGGATGAGGTGGCCTTCTCCCAACTGGCGCATCTAAAGAACCACATGAAGAAGATACACAAGCAGCAGAAGCCGTACATGTGCGAGGGCTGCCACGAGTTCTTTAAAATCAAGGTGGAGCTGCAGGCGCATTCGGAGCAGTGTGCCAAGTGTCCCGCGGGCGGGGACGAGGCCACCGATAGCCAATCCGTGGATGCGGTGACCCTCTCCACGATGCGCTTCAATATAGCCGTGGTGCTCAAGAAGATAAGCTCCGCGCAGAAGCTACGCCAGTTGGGTTACGAGAAGCGACTCATAGACAATGTGATCATAGCATCTCTGAAGTTGGCCCAAAGGCCCACGCACGACGACCCCAAGCTGACGCCCCTCGCCAGGCTCAGGCTGAATGTCGAGGAGTTCCTCAAGTGGATTGTGCCGGCGCCCACAATGAAGAAGTTCAGCGACGAGATGCTGGCCATCGACACCATTCTCGACAAGATTGCCACCATGTATATGAAGCAGAAGTAGAAGTCAGGAAGTCAGGAAGTTGCTAGCCAACGCAAAACGCAATTGTGCCATAGAAGGAGGATTTGTAGAACTAGTTCTTGCCATTTAGCTTAGTGTTTAGTTCAACCCAAAGTGTCGTCGAACGAGAACCGACCAAATAATTTATCCCAAAGATATTTACCTTGTAGAACTGATCCAACTTTAGTTCCAATTTCGCTGCTACCAAAAAGAAGAAAGTTATTTTGAAAAATATATATTTCTATTTAGTTGATAAGATCTTGAAAAGGAGTATTTAGATGTAAGGCCCCCGTTTGATGCAATAATTTATGTAATAATTATCTTAAAACCCGATCGTACTGATCCCCCATATATATTCTATGTATATTTTTAGTCTTGCCAGAGCAGAAGATAACAGCTCAAGTACAATTCAATTTATTGTGGCCATGCAAATAACGAGTAAGCCTAATGCATTTAGTTCGCTTCGCTGTTTGCCCTCCCAACCTCTTTAGCTTCCCCCTTAGGTTAACTCGAAAAAAGTGTACAAGCAAATATGTAAAGAGTGCAAATCCAAAGTGTACAACCGAATAAATGAAATGCAAATCAAAATCAAAGCAAGTCAACTAAATGAATAAATAAACAGTTGTTTTATAAGTATTTCCGTTTCGAATGTGATGGTAATTTTAGTCTTTCCTTAGCAAATCCTTAGCTTATTAAAGCTGATGATAATGATAAGCTTTTTTTATTGATATATTTATATTTTTGCCTTGGAATTTGTCAATCAATTGGTGGCTTTGGTTCCCCTGAAGGCGGAAGGCTGTTGGGAGGAATCCCATGCCATGTCCAGCTTGTTCGCTGCATTCCATATTTGAATGCAGCCGAACAAAGCCTCATCGTGCCACACAGACACACCCAAAGCCTGCTGGCATCTAACCACATAAACAGTTAGGTACAAGTGTGCCCCATGGGTCCCTGCCCGATGGCCATAAATGGTCTGCGTTTGTGCACAAATTTATAAGCCACTCACATTAAGGCGGCAAATATTTTTTATGGCAAACAGCGAGCGCAATGCATGCGCAGCTCTGGCATCCGCAGGCACCTGCCCGCTGCCACTGCCACTGCCACTGCCACCACCCGCCCCAGAGCAATTAATGAAATTTCCGTGGCGAATTTATTGACGCGACCGTTAGTGTCAACTCAGGCGACTCGGATGCAGATGCTGTGAGGGGGAGAAGGTAATTTGTTTCACCCGAAGATGTATGTAAATTTTTATGCATCAAATATAGTTATGATTTTACGATAGGCACGTCTTGGCTTTGGCTCTGGCCATTGCGTGTCACCTGAAGCCGCGGCTGCAATCTCCGCCAGAGGATGGCCCCCCATCCTGCATTCCCCTCGATCTTGATCCCGATCCCTTGGCCTGGGCAGCAGCAGCAGCAGCAGCTTAATGTCTACATTTGTTCTGGCCATTGCGTGTTCAGTGGCTGCCCTTTCTGCAATCTCAGCCAAGTTCCCCGGCCACACTGCCGCACACTGCCACTTCCTCATCCTCCGCTGCATGTGCAACTGCAAGTCAGACACCACTCCAGCTGCAGCTCCTTGAGCCCCGGCTTTGGCCACAGCATCTCCAGCAGCTGCCGCTGCCACGGCGCATTAGAACAAATTGCTCTTGTTACGATAGGAAGGATGGACATGCCTTTTGCCTTGTTTGGACCGATGGACAGAATGCCACTGCTGGTTAGAGCTCGAGAGCACACTACGGGAGCGGTGGATATAAATGAAATGCTATTCAAGTTGGGCTATAAAAATATAAATTCAAATTAAATACAGCACAAATGTGCTATAAATATTGCAATATAAATATTTCTACCTTTATTTATATTTAACTCCTATTTAAACATTTATTTTTAAAGAGTACCTGCTGTTCAACTAGCCCTTGATGGACACATCTCCTTGTTTATTTTCCAAGTAAAATGCGCTGCGAATTCGTGAAACAAATAGTCAGAGACGTAAGTACGCATGTTTCGGTTGTTTGGCCAGGGCTCGTTGGGGGCTTAGCCTCATCTGCATACGGGGATTTGGCCAGGGACAATGTTAATGATGAGAAAACAGAGGATACGGCTCCTTCGAGGATCGCCTAGCATTTCCGTCTTCCCTTCGGGGCTTGTGCTGGACTGGAACAAATTGATTTGACTTTGGCTGTGGCTCGGTGGGTCTCTCTCTGCCCATTTGCGTTAGCTCGTTTGGCATTATGTAATGCATATATAATTCTTTTGTTGTCTGCTGCTAATTTGAACATTTTCGCTGTCATTGGGGTAATGTCAAGCAACTACGCGGCAGATTCTGCTCCAACACACGAACCCGAACCTAAGACAAGCGTCTTTGCAGTTGACCAAGTTCAAGTTGAGTTGTCCGCCGACATCTAATTTTGTGCTGCCCAACGAAGACGAAATTGCAGTAGCCCACGCCATCTAACCAAGTGGTTTCAGGTCTGGAAATCCATAATTGCCTGGGAATGGCCAAGTGGTACCAATTCAGTAGAGCATTAGAAATAAAGAGATTACGAAAGGGAATTGTTTGCATATTCTTATGTATGGGGAGTGCTGAGCTAAATAAGTTCTTTAAATTGTTGTTTTATTATGAATTAATTGAGATTTTAATTGTGAATCGGAATGTATACGTCTTTTGACAAACACTCTATTTTGTGAATATTTATTTACTTTTATATCATAAATATTTACGAATCAAAGTTTGTTAATCATAACTAAGTAAAAACAAAACATAAATTCCTATTTGGAAAGCTTTTATACGTTAGTTTCTATAAGTTTTATAAATCGTTATAAAGTATTTAAAATGTTTTGACAAATTTTGATATAAATTTCTTGAGTAATCTGGCAAGTCCCTATGTAGTATATTTCTGGTAATTACATCCCCGTAACCTTTAACTGTGCAGCCTTGACCGATGCTTTTTTTCGGAGCCAAGTCATTGGGGTCATTCAACTTCGAGGCGGCCGGGGCGTTTAAGGAGGCAAAGTCAAAGTCAAGTCAAAAGTCATAAAAGATATGCAAGCCTGTGCAGGCTGACTGCCTCAACAAATGTACGGTCTACAGATGGTTTTGTGTATAGCAGCAGCTCTTGCTCTGGGTTTGGGAATGCCTTTGACTTTGGCTTTGGCTTTGGGTATGGGTATGGGTATATGGGCATGGGGATGTGCGTTACCTTGGTAATCCTTGGCCATGTCTGCGCTGCCCTTTTTGCAACAGCAACACAGCAAAGGAAACAGCCAAACAGCAACAGGAACAACAATTACAAATGAACGACTTCTTTGTTCTGTCAGCGAGGCCAGCCGCAGCTTAGCTTCAGCACCAGTTGTTGGCCAAAAGCACCAGGTTGGAGATCTCAGGGCGCAGGCCCAGCTCCGGCCGCGGCCTGGGTTTTGCGGTAGCAAACCCAAAAGAGGGGGCGTCGTCGGAGTCGTCTCCATCTCTCCATCTGTGATGCCAGCAGCTGCTACGCATAAAGCATACGCTTAGCACTGCAAGAAATATATTTCCAGCCTTAAAAACAAATAATTTAAAAAGACAAATACCTTTTATACTTTTTCATATTCCGTAAGTTATTTCAATATATTTCTCTCACTGCTGCTGCGGATGCTGATCTTTTCGGGGCGTTGTTGCTGGCCCAAAACAAATATGAAGAGCTGCAGTCCGGGCTGCGTCCCTGTCTCTGTTTCTGTCTAGGAGTCTGAGGCTGAGTCTGAGGAGTCAGAAATGTGCAACGTTATCATAACTAAGTGCATGTGGATGCGTGTGCTTGTGATTCCCCCGAAACGAAACGAAACCAAACGAAACCAAAAGAAACGAAACCGTCTGCATATGCATAATTCATGCTATTGAACCTTCTGCGGTTATGACTGGACATGGACATGGGGCCCTGGACTTGAACCTAGCCGAGGATGCAGGAGAGGATCGGGGGCACCAGTTGGGGGCAGGGGGCTGGGGGCAGGGGGATGGAGACCGCAGCCAGGCAACTAGAAAAATTATAATTTCACAAGTCATAATAGGATTTGCAATTCAAATGCGAAAAGGCAACGCAGACACTGAACGCGGACTCAAGTCGACTCGAGTTGGGTTTCTTTTCAGATTGTTCTCGTTGTTGCTGTTGTTGTTGCCGTTTCCTTTTTGTGAAAATTTCTGTGGAAGGAGCGAACAACAATAAGAGGCTTCTCGGCCAGGGCCCAGACTTATGGCCAAGGCTCTGGCCCCGGCCAATATGTCAAAAATATTAAGAGACATGGCCAATGGGCTCGGGAACAGCATCGGATCGGGAATCGGGGCAAGGAATCGCGGGTTCGGGGCTTGGGCAGTGGCTGCGGCTGCGGCTGCGGCTATCGGCCGGGGATCATGCATAAATATGCAAACGATAAGAGCTCTCCTCTATAAAGTTGTAAAATTGACAAGCGCTGCAATGCCAAACTCTCAAATAAAGCAATAAAATGCGCTAAAACATCGACGGCGAGGGACCGCAACGCTGGACGCTGGACGCTGGGCTCGCTCGGTAGCCGTGGACCAAATGCAAAAATTAGAAATGAAAGCCAGCGGGTTGCTGCAGCAGCTCCACCTCCACCTTCACCATGCTCTTTTCCCCATCCATGCTTTTGCAGAATTTATGCCATTCTGGTTGGGACTATGAAGATCCGATGGAGAGATGAGCACGGAAGCATCATCGTTTGTCACTGGCGCATGCAAAGGCTCAATTCATGAGTCCGCATCGACAGCGAGGAGGAGGAAGTGCGCCTGGAGTGACAGCAGGCAGCGCATAAAGATAACAAATGGCATTGCAGTGGGTTGCATCGTAATCATGTCAAGATGCGCCTCAGAAGAGAGGAAGCCTGTATGTAGAAGCCTGCCACAACTTACGACTCACTTAGGGCTTCCTGTTTTGTGCGAAACCGAACTCAAGGCCCCTGCCCAGTTCCCAGGAAGTTGGACGGAAGATAAGCCCGATATAAATTAGGAGAGAATTTCAGGAATTCGGGTCGCTAAAAACAAAAGACTTAGGCAACGAACTTGACAGTTTTTCTAGCTAAGCACGCAAGTGGAGCGGCCAGATTTGATTAGGGCTTAAGCTCGGCCCATACTCAGCAGCGGCGTCATAAATACTTAATGATATTGTCAGCTCCGCGGCCAGACACCATACATACAGGCCCTGATCTTGGCTTTGGCCGGGCTTATTCCCCGGCTGTGGCTTCAATTTAAATCAAATGTGCGCAACGATGCCGTCGTCGCCACGAGGCTTGCTTTTGGTTTTGGTTTTGGCTTTGGCACGGCACGGCACGGCCCGGACTGGCCCTGGCCCTGGCCTTTTATTTTTAGCATAAGCATATGATCGACACTCGCGGGGACGAGAGTGTAGTGTGTAGTGTGTAGTGTGTTGTGTGTGGGGCGTGCGGTGGTGTGTGTTTGAGCTATTTTTAGTGGTGCATTTAAGTGGCGACCGCATTCGGTCGGCTCGCTTCGGTTCGGTTCGGTTCGGGCCACGGCCTGAACTCTCTAGCCAAATGTGTCCCGCTGTGAATTATGTGTCTACATAAATTACCCGGCCAGGAATTAATCATTTTTTATGCAGGACTGCGGCGGAGCCTGGCTAGAATCTGGCCATGGTTTCTTCTCTCTTTTTGTATCGCTGCCTGCTGCCCATTAGGTTCAGCTTTCTGCTCGTCCAGGCCCGCTGTGGATGTGGATGTGGATGTGGATCTGGCTTTGAGTGCCTTAAGGGGCACTTGGAGTCGCTCTGAATGTTTGTCTCTGTCCCGGGGATTGGAGTTGAAATAGCACAGGATGCTCTTTTGGCGCCTGGCCCACAACAGCACAATATGGCCAAAGTAATTGGAAGCGGCAGTCAAATGTCCAAGTTCTAAAAGAGATTACATTTGACTTTGGATCCTGAGAGTGTGGGTTTTCGTTTAAGGAAGAGCTTTGGCTCTAATGGCATTATGCCTTATGGCAATTTATGCCGTTTTTAAATCACTTTTTTAGTTCGAAAAGGTTGTAAAATATTTAAAACATTTAAACATGCGGCATTAAAATTTATGAGTTCTCTCTTAGGACTTCGCAAACAATAGATAAATGTTTTACATACAATTTGTAGCCAAAATTCAACTATAAACTAGGTCTTCTTACTTCAAGGCTAATCTCTCCGCACAACCTACTCGAAATTGAAATTTATTCCAAAGATCTCTTCAAATGACTAAACTGCATTGTCCACACCACAGATGCCCCCAAAACTTTAATCGCCTTTGAAGCTTTAGTGTCGTTGTTCATGGCGATATGGTTGTAGTTGCTGATGCTCCTGCTGATGCAGATGCAGATGCTGATGCTGATGCTGATGCTGGTCCTGGTGCCAGTGCCGGTGCCGGTGTAGTTATTGTTGTTAGCATGTAGCCTACCATAATTGATACGTGCTGCACTTGCGCGCAAAGACAAAATCTGCCCGCGGGCTGTTTGCTTTGGCTCAGCGTGTGGGAATGGGCATGGGGATGGACCAGGGACACGGGACACGGGACACGGCAGATGGGAGGCGGAGTGCTCATCCTGGTCGGTGCTGCAACACGAGTGGGGCGTGGCAGCAGCAGGAGAGGATGCCAGAGGAGGCTGGGTCGCCGCCCCTTTTGGCGTCTGCAGTTGGATTGCATTAAATGTCAAGGAAATCGCATGTCCACCCTCGTCTGGCGGCTGTCCTTTCGTCTGGACTTGTGCCATTTTATGGCAGTCTGGGCACTTGGAACTGCGAGCTGGGAACTGCGAACTGCGAACTGGGAACTGGGAACTGGGACTTGGAACTGGTGGGTTAAGGAATGGAAGGATATTCCCGGGACACCGCCCCACTTGTAAGGCATTTTATAATTTAATTTTCATATATGTCTGTGGCAGCGTTCGCTTCCCACTCCAAGTGGGTGTTGCTATCGATTATTATAGATTATTCTGCTGGCCCCGGCAGCCATAAATCAGGGCACTCCACTCCCCCTGTCCACTCCCCTGCTGGGCTTTCATCAGCTCATTTATCACCTGGCCAAACAGCATAGGGCATGGCTGCGGGCGGAAAAAAAAGGGAAAATATATGGTAAAAACAAAAGACTCAGGCAACGAACTAAGTGCTGTCGCCCTCTAATGTCAGCGCTGGGATTTCCTACTCATCCCCGGCCGAAGGAGTCGCAGCTACCAGCAACAAAAGTGATAATTAATGTGTAAACCGAGCTCCCCGATCCTCGGTCCCCTGCGGAATTGTCAACGGTCGTGGAGTCGAGCAGTCGGGGCGCTGCAACTCCACATGCTAACCAAGGTGCTGACACTAAGCACTTGTCACCCAGCCCGCAGCCGGAGCCAGAAGCCCGATGCCCCATCTGCATGCCAGTGATGTCGGTCCAGGCGAACTGGAATCATGTGATTTTATAGTGGGAAAACTCGGGTAGTATCCATATAATAAAGCCGTAAACTATAAACTACAGTTTGGATAGTTTCCATCTTCCAAAGCCATAAACTTTAGACTATAAAACTAATAAGATATTAGGATTAATGGTGGCTTCCTTACAAGAGCCACTCTCTCTCTTGCAGTGGCAATGCGAATTTTTTTATTGGACATTAGACCATTACTTTAATTATTTTAATGTCTATTATTCTTATTAATTAATCAGTTACTTCAGGAGTAGCTTTTTATTACAGTGCCGGCCATAATTGATACTAAAAACATCAGAGCTTTGGGTTAGGAAATGAATATATTATTCGGAATCATAAAACCCAGTGACTTGGCAGCACTCACAGTGATCCCAGACCTGCTCATCCCCGTCTGGCCGTGCGTGTGTCTCTACTGGCTTCCTCGCTCCCTGCGAGTGTCCAGTCCCGGGACATATCTTCCACTGCAGCTGGACAAATTGCAGTTGTCGTCGTTGCCGTTTCGTGGCTGCTGCCTCCTTTTTCCAAAGCACAGACATATACATACATCTGTGTATGTGGGGATATATGTATAAAGGCTTTTTCGAACCCGAGCCGAGTGAGTCGTGGTTATGTGCGTAGTTATGCAAACAGTGGCCGACCAGAACAAGTTGCGGCTGCTGTTGGCTGTCGTAATTAAAGGTCAACATTTGTGCAAGTTGTCAATGGCATGACCAGGCAGGAGGTGGATGCCCAGGGGGGAAAACCGAAAGCACCAGGGCCCCCGAGAACCCGAGAGCCCGGCAACCCGGACCGCATAAATAATTCCCGCAAATGAGATGTCCCAGGCAGGGCAGAGGGACCTGGCCTGGCCGGAGTTAAAAGCCCTCGGCACGTAAAGGAAGAGGATCATAAAACTTAATTGGTTTTTTTTTTCTTTGGCTCTCTGGGCTTGTAGTTACACTTTACCCCGCCCGAAAGCGAATCGGTCTTAACGCTCACTTGGCCCCCAGAAAGCGTTCTTAAAGTTCACTTAAGTAACGACTAAGGTTGTCGGATTTTTGATTTGCTTCGGTCCTCAGGAGAGCATCGTCCCATCACACAATGGAAATCTGCGACTTCCTAGTGGGGAAACTCCGATAGAGATCCGCATTCGGAGAGATCCGATCCGGACGAGAGGAAGTATTTATCGCCAGGGAGACTTTTGCCTGGTCGCTGCCTGGGCTTTTGTCTTCGGCTCATTTGCAATTTGAACAAAGTTTCCAAAGATGATTGCCGCTGCTGATGCTGCAGCCTTCGATGCTGCCGCAAATTTCACTTTTTCTGTTATGGTTTTCGGTTTTGAGCCCGGCACTCTCTGCGTTGCACTTAGCGTTAGCGTTATTACTATTGTTATTCAACCCAAAATATTTTTAATGAAACTGGCCGAGTTGCTGCTCCATTGCTTGCACAAATTGCAGTCTATTCTGCGGCAAGCGCAGGCGCGCGAAAATAAAAGCTACAATTTTCCATTTACACTGGAAAAATGGGGCCCTTTTTGGGGCTGAGTTGTCAGGGAATTCTTTGATGATTTTACTGCCAAAAAAAATTATTTTTCGGTAAATGCACCTCTGAATATTAATTAGATTTTCAGTAAGCAATTTCTAAATGCAGACACAACTTCTCGTATAAATTCATTGACAAGCAAGGCATATGTGCATTTTGCTTTGATCTCAATTATATAAAAACCATACAATTATATATAAAATTACATAGTTTTATTGTATATTAAATAAAATATATTAGCAAATAAAGCCTATAACTCCTAATTGAATTTCTCTTTTATGATGGCCACAAACCACCCTTGTAATTACTACCGATTATTGCTCAGTGTACTCTCGATGCCCCGTCATGCTTTCTTTGTTTTTTCTCAAAGCAGTGTTCATTGTGCGATATTTGATGATGTTGCCGTTGTTGCCGCGCTTTTTCCCTGCGCTAATTACGGACGAAGCGAGGCTTTTTGTGATTGATTGCAAAGTGCAACGAAGGAGATGGTTGTTGTTGATTGTTGCAGTTGCTGTTGCTGCTGCTGCTGCTGCTGCTGTTGCTCCCATGAAGCGTGGCACGTGTTGCGTTTAATGTGCAGTTTCTATTACTCTCGCCGTACTGCAGCAATTGAAAGTGAAACTCAATTTTATGAGGCACCAGCACCAGCACCGACACCGGCAGCAGATAGACAAGTCAGGCCGCCGAAGAAAGAGGAGACCAGGCCAATCCCACCTTGGACTTGGACTGGAACTTGGTCTAGGACTGGGTCTGGCCTGAGACTGGGACTGGGACTGGGACTGGCCAACAACTTGCACTTTTGGCTGATAATTGACCTCATTTAAGATGCGGCCGCTGCGATAAGGCCGATAGGAATTAAAAGCGGCATCCACTAATTTAGTCGGACTCCCAGCCGAAGGATGGGTTCAGTTCCTCACTCACAGCCTCTCAGCCACAGCCTCAGCCTGACTATGATCCTTATCGATCGGCCCTTAGGACTAGACCAAAAGAGAACTTGACTTTGGCCATAGCTGCTGCTGCTGCTGCTGCTTCTACTCTTGGCCATTGGCTGTTGCCAGTTGCCAGTTGCCGGTTGCCAGTTGCCAATTTCCAATCGCGGCCAGCAATCGCACCACGCTAACGAGACGACGACAACAACGTGCTGCAGGCATTGCCAGCGAGGAGAGTTACAGGAATAAGATAAGATTAAGCTATAATATACGGGAATGTTGAAGGTATTTTAACTATAATTAATATAATATAAAATACTTGGATATAATAATGTATTTATAATTTTAAGTTAAGGTTATACTTCCTTAAAAGAGTTTTTTATTGAACAGATAAGTTAGACTCTAACTAAAGTCTATTTAAATACTTTTTTAATGTTTATGCCCAGCTAAGATTTATTCGGCTAAATATCATTTAAAGTGTTACTCATTCTAAACGAAATATATCCTAAAAATTCAATTTAAATGAAGGTATTATCAAGTGCTTGAGCCACCCACGTCCAGGGGCTGAATGAGGAACGTGGAGCGAACCCGAGACGCGCCTAGCAGTGGTTGCCGCTGCATAAGCATCTGTAACTTTTCGCGCTTATCTAAGCCATAAATCTCCGATGGCGGTAGGCAAGTCCAAAAAGCTCCTAGTCCACGTCCACGTCCAAGTCCAAGTCCAAGTCCAAGTCCAGCCAGAGTCCAGGAGCGAGTCGAGTCCGAGTGGAAGTCGTGCGGGCGTTGGCTCTGCAATTGGCCGCGTCCTCTGATGGCAAGTGACTGAGTTTGAGTTTGAGTTTGAGACTCGAGAACTGAAACCGAGACTGACTGACAATCAAGACGATGTGCGATTTGGGACTCGAGATTTGCGATCCTCGATTCCAGATTCCCCGATACCCGGGTTCCCCGACTCCCCAGATTCCCTGTGCTCGATCATCGTTCGCCGCCTCTAATGGGCCAACGTCACACTTCTTATCTAACAATAAGCCGGGCCGACTGCGGCTGCCAGTAATAAATGCGACCCACATACGCGACCAGTTGGCCTGGCCAAAAATAAACAGAAAAGCGGCAACACCATTCTTTAGCATTGCCCTGCCCTGCCCTGGCCTGACCTGGCCCGAGCTGGCCCGGCTTGGCTTGGCATGGTCTGGCCCCAAAATCTTGGCAATCCGAGTGGAGGCAACTCGCGGAGGGAGCTCAGGCCCAAGCACTTCCAGTGGCTCAGCGGCAATAAATTTCAATTTGCTGGCTGCTCGCAAGCAGCTCAGCTCAGCTCGGATCGGCCCAGCTTCGAGTCCACCTCCAACTCCCCAGACTCAGCCTCCACGAGAGTCGCCTGGCAACAATGCAATGCGGAGGTAAAATGATAAAAATTCGATTACATTCAGGTGTGAAACTTACATATATTGCAGCGATTTACTTGTTTTCCCTACTCTACGATCTGGTAATTGAGTCTCTACGCTACAACTGGCGAGATATAGATTAAAATCTGACTCAATAAATAATATATGCTTGAAATATTGTGTTGGTAATGCAGGTTTTGTGTTTCTGGAGGGTTTTTAATTATATGAAATTGAGATATAAAATGGTATGGCAAGGATTTGTTTAATAATTCAATACAGGTAAATGTAGCAAAGAATTTTTATAACTTTTAAGAGACCCTTTCAAAGAGTAGCTTAGTTTCTTTTCCTACACATTTTATAAAAAATTTTTTAGGCATTAACAGAAAGTCGCATATTGTTAAACCGCAAATATTTTCCTGACTTAACCCTCAGCCTCCTCAGGTAATCACTTTCCTCAGAGTCAGCCACTGAAGTAGCTCATTGCTGGATCGGTTTAAATATCTTCGACTTTCTTCTGTTCTTTCGGGCCCAAGACTGTGCCAATTGGCAGCTGGAGAAGTGAGGCTGGAACCTCAACTGGGAGTGTGGAGCTATGTAGTTCTGCTGGCATCCTTAGTTCCCCCCACGTTTCCTCAGCATTTCTTCGGTCCACGGCCCTTGTTGGTCATTAATCATGCACTGTGAACGACAAGCGTATAAGTTACTAGCCGATTGGCCCCAAAAAAGGCCATCGGAATTGGGCTCAGCGAGGGCCTAGAGCCACGAGGACCAGCCAGAGCAGTCAGCCTAGCCATTCCTGGTTAGAAGGCCTCGTCGTCTGGGCCTTCGCCTTCGTCTAATTGGATGCAGATGGGCATAACGGGGCCCGACCCCAAAGACCCGAGCCAAAGAGATGCGGACAGCGGCGAGTTTTACTCGCTGTGATTCCGTGTGTTTCTGGCTCTGATTGGCTGCAAGGCGATTCCTGATGGTTATGATCAGCTCCAGTAGCCGCGGTGCTCTCTTTTTATTGTTTTTCCTAACAATTGGGGGAAATGGCACACTTTGCTGCCGCCTTACAGCTCAGAGAACTCTCTGGGAATTGTATAAAAAGTGAAGCTTTAATTATTTAAATTTAGTTTATGGAGAAACACTTTGGGCTACCTTTTCTGATACAAAAATTGCGCTTCGCTGATTTTGGGATATTTAATGCTGATTTCGAATCGACTTGGCATGCGATGGATTTGTGTCATAATTGAATTGCTATGCTCCGGGATTGGCACGCGATATTTGCCGGGGTAATTAAAACTGGTTTTCACTTTTTTTCTAGTCTTTTTTTGTGCCTAAAGGAAATTGCATGCATCTCAGAGAGAGGGGGGAAAAGGAAAAACTAATTTAGCCGAGCCGAGGGCAGCTTCATTTTCTCTGCAGATGGCGAACCCTTTTCAGGAATATATGTAAGTAAGTACGTGTATGTCCAAGAGGAATGTTCTTAGGGGGAAACACCCACCACAATGGCTGGCCAGAGCCGTCAACAGCCATTAGCACTTTGGCACATAATTGATACGTGGCTGGACCATAAAGCAAAATGCATAGACATCTACTTCGACAGGCACGGGCACAGGCACAGGCACAGGCACAAGGCACTGGCCGGGAAAATGACGTTGTAAGAAAAGCGAATAAAAAGGAATTCCTGCCATGTTCTTCAGATTTTTCCGCACACAACAACACCTTCGGGGGCGTTGTGCCATACGACACCATATACTCCCAGCCATGAGCACACGGCTCTTCACACAGAATCTGACGAATATCAGAAGGGCCTCCTGTCGGAGCCTGGGACGGGCTCGTTCCTCTCTCTCTGGCCTGGGATCTGGGTTCGGGGGTCTGGGGTCTGGGCTCTGGGTTCTGGGCTCTTGGTTCCGTTCCGGAACGTAACTAACAATTTATTTAATACGTTGTACGTGCGCTTTAATAAAAGGCTCAATCAATCTGCAAGGCTAGGAGCAGAGCCAAAGAAGGCTTCCGCCCAAAATATCACCGAATTTGGAGTGCACTTTTTTTAATTGGAAATAGTCAGGGCCAAAATATGGATCAGTTGGCAGTTTCTCTTGATTTCTAAGTAAGTATTTTATAAATGTTATACTGATAATAATTTTATTTAATTTAAACAAATTCCAGACTCAATATTAATAATAATATTTACTTTTAATTTAACACATTTTCATTAATTAAAGTTCGCGAAAATAATAAGCAGATCTAAGAGCAGCAGGTTAGGAATACTTTTCTCAGATTACCCGTGCTTAATATATTACTTTATCTGAGAACAAGGATTCATTCTTCTCGCCAAAGTCAACAGACAAGGCTGGCACTCTCAGAACCGAATCGAAGCGACCCGAACTGAACCTCTTTGAAGTGTGCATACAAAGTCTCGAGTGCTCAGGGCCGCCAGAACTCCAGAGCTGCACTCTCCATAGTGACAGATGCATAGACAACGGCAACGACCATGATGAAGACGACGACGATGACGATGACGACCACGTCGATGCCGATGCCGATCCTTTGACGCTGCTGCGGACGCAGACAGCGTGTCGAATGGGGATCTACTGCCGCTGCCTTGGCTGTTGGAGGGGCTCGGAGGCGATGGAGGGTTAAAAGTCGCGGGCTCCGAGAGGCTTTTCGCTAATGAAGCCATAAAGATATGTATTATTCCATAAATTTAACTCAGCCCGCCTGCGACACCCACACACACACTGCCTGGTCGAGGCTGTAGCTGGAGTTGAGCAGCCTGAGAGCTGGAGAGCTCTCAAGCTTGAGAGGATTTGGTGCTGCACCGATAATCTGGCCAAGGTTTATGCATTTGTCGAAGGGAAATGCATTTAATTTTAACCACAATTAGCCACGCAAAAAGGGCCAATCCCGCGGGAAGGTGCGATCGCGAGGCGTTCCCCGTGGAGATTGTGGCCACGGAGAGTTCTTTTCCTTATTGCGGCCCCTTGGCAATCGGCCGGCACTAGCTGTCTCTCAAACGCCTAACAAGGTGTCAATATCTTAAAAATTTTATCTTTCTGCACATAAAACTCAAGCGGATCATAGTAAATCAGCCTTTGGTCAGGCAGACGGCGACGACGACGACGACGACGGTTGCAGTGCCCACTCTTAGAGCCAAGTTAGCCACCATCTAAAGGCCTTTATGCCTTTCTGGCCCAGCCCCACAAAGAGGAGTAGCAGGCGGAGTGCCAGTGCCCAGTGCTGGCCGAAACCCAAGTTAGAGTCCGCGGCTGACCCCACCACACCCCACTAGCTGGCCACAATGGATGCCTCTGTCCCTCGATTCCTCGATCCCTCGATCCCTGACCGATGGAGCGAGCTATGTGCCTTTTATACGCCGGATTTACGAGCCAGCTCTCCACGTCGTCATCGCCGTCGTGGCCAAGAAATATTCGATGGCCAGGCAACGATTAAAACGGACGCTTCACGCATGCGCGCTCACACACAACACCACACCACACACAGCACAGCACAACACAACAAAACAACACAACACGGCAGCAACAACAACAACAGCAACTTACTTATACTAACTCTGATACTTGCACTTACATTTATATGCATTCTGCATAATGGACTAAAACATATAGAGGAAAGTACAGTGCAGGACAGCTACTTAGATAGTTTAAGAAGCAATTCAAAAATATAGAATGATCCGAATTTTATTTGCTAAAATTCTAGCAATTTCGCAGAATGTTATTGGTTAAGAAAGTATTCAAATAATTATCTATATATTTTTCTAAATAATAAATGAAAAGGATTCAGAATGCGACCCCCAGACAGGTGCTCTGAAGAGTTGACTTGCAGACTATCCCTAAAGTTCCTTTGACTTCCTTAAGCTCAATCTTAAATACAAGTTCTAATTTAATATGTCTCCCTAGTTATTTTAATTTTATTTATTTAGAGTAATATTATCTGTAGTTCTAGTACCTAGTTTTATGACCATCGCTGTGAATTGCAAGAGCGGAGATTGCTGTTAAGCAATGTTCACCGGGTGTTTGGCCTGGCAGCGTTTGCAACACCAGCAACAGAAACAACCCAGGACGGAGCGGCATCCCAGCATCGTCAAGAGCATCGGAGGGGTCGGGATCGGGATCGGGATCGCTCGCCATTGGGATCGGGGGCAGGGCGAGGATGAGGACGAGGTGCCCGCGGAGCATGCATGGGGGATTCGGATTGGGGCGCATCATCATGTGCGCATTGCACGCACGTGATTAAAGCGCAGCCCCGTCGCGAAGGGACGCAGGGACCGAGGCGGAGTATGGGCCAGATTCCAGGCCAGGAGGGACTGGGCCCGCTTATAAATCAGAATTCGCTCTTTTGGGGACGACAATGAACTCGGCGCGGAAAGGGCCGAGGGGCAGGGAAAGCGAACCGGCACCGCACTACATATTGATAAATAAATAAGATCGCCACGAGGCTTTTGTCTCTGGGGATATTCGGTATCCGCATAAAGTTCAACGCACTTGACCAACTGGTTTCGATAATAAATTGGAAAATGCATCCCCGAAAAATATACGCCGATTGAGAAATGCCCGAAAATTAATGGCCCGATCAAGGAGTGATGATCGGAAACATTCGCAGTCCAAAGCTCCACCGGCTGACACTTGACCCAGACGGCGCCGGCGCGTCTTGTTGCAAATAAATTAAGTTCATGAAGAGCCCCGGGCAACGGTCCAGCTCCGCTTTGCAGCCTCTGACACATTTCCCTGGTCCCTGCTCCCTGCTCCCTGGTCCCTGGTCCCTGGACCATGGGCGGCGGCACATCTATCGGCTCTAATCCGGGTCCAGGCTCGCGGTTCCCGTTCCCGGTCTGGGGTCCCTGGTGCCCGGCTCAGACATTCAAATCGCCCGGAATCAATCAACTTCGCCGAGGAGGATTCGGAGCCTTGGCGCCAAGCCAGGGTAATATTAGCCCATCCAGGCGATCAGGGGGTCAGAGCCAGTTCGGCTCTTTCTCCTTGCGAAATCGTGAAAATATTCTAGGCCCATCGAAACGGCAGGCAGCCAAATTTGAATAATTTTTAACCATAAAGAAAGTTGATACACAGGCCGAGTAATGAGAGCGCTACAGCCAAGAGAAAACGTTGGTGAACAAAAGCATTCAAAGAGAAAATTTATGTAAAATATGTAGTTAATTCCACAAGCTAATTATGGTTATAAGATTCGAGTGATTACAGGCTTAAAAATCGTGTTAATTCTTGGGTTTTTAAGCTTGAATGTATTATTAGTGTAGTTTATTTAGTATTAGTTATAATATAATATATATCTTGAGCTACTTCTGCAAAAGTTCTGATATTCAGCAACTTTTGCAGACCCAAAACCGGGCTTAGTACCAACTTTTTTGCCTTTGGTGTTGGCCAATTGACTTTTGGCCTGCGCACGAGCCAGAGGGCTGCCTTGATCTTGTGCCCAGTCAGGGGTTATTAACGCAATGTGTCTCGGGTATGTCGTGAAACCCGATCCGGCGTGCCGGGAGAAAGGCGAAACGTAATATTAGAATGCCTTTTAATTAGCTAAGATCACTCTAAGACCGCAGGATTACATAAAGCACTGTTACCGGTCAGAGCCCGGAGCCATGTTCCTTCCAACAACGGCCAAGTGACAGCTTTAATTAGAAAGATAATGGGCACTCGGGACAGCGACAGCATTGCGAATAATCGTTGGCTTAGCTTAAACAAGGATTAGAGGCACAGCGCGAGGAGAATTTAATTTTCCGGAGACAAGTTCTAATTGAAAAGTTCATAAATTACGCGGCGTCATCATCGCCACCATCATCCCTGCTCGATTCGTATTAAGATTAAATCTACAATGCCAACAGGTACGAGGGTATAAACAAAACAGGTACACGAGAGCACGTATCGCCCGAGATCATGATCTCCGGCAGAAGCAGAAGCCGGAGTCTGAGTTATGCTCGGTTATGGCGATTCGCGGATCGCAGATTTGACTACGCGCTCATTTGTACCAAGTGTTTCTGCGACTCTGTTTCTTTTTTGGGTTATTTTCGGGGCAAGCCGAGAGGTTATTTACCCGCCTCCATGTCAATACAGAACGCGGACGCAGACACAGAAAACAAATATTGGCCTGAAGAGAGAATCAATTGGGCTTTATTTCATCACTAAATACAATCAATATGATGGATATGTTTATCCATTAATCCTTTTGAAAATTTCAATTTGAAAAAACGGCGTAGCTCCTTGTCATCTTCATCTTCTTTGGTTTGATCTTTTTTAAAATGGAAATTTTTATTGATTAAAATATATTTTTAATCGAAGTTTAAAAATATATATTTAGTGTGACTTTTTCTCTATTTTATTGATTTGTTTTGTGTGCATTGCCGGCCGGCCTTCTGACTGTTCTGTTGACTTGCTGACCGGACTCTCTGATCGCCACAAACGATACCGTGACTCGGAGGCGGGTGGGGAATTAACCCGATCGGGGAAGGGCTCTTACCAGAGGGGTGGAGTCTGTCTCACCGCAGGGAAGGGGTTACATTCGACACGATCTACATAACATTTGTAGCGGCTAATGGCTGCGGATTGTGAGTAGCGCCAAATATGGAGCTGAGTGACCAATACAGCCCACAGAGTACCGCTTAAACTTGATATAGGGGATTACTTGAAGAACGTTATTATACGATATAAAAATAATAAAATTTTTGTCGAAGTATGATAGATTTTCTTTAGCTTTACATA
>JAEIIH010029517.1:0-18052 GCA_018904745.1 Drosophila orosa
TCGATTGATTAACATTTATATTTATAATGATAACCGTCTTTTACATTTTATAATTTATTAACAATAACTGTGTACATAAAAATATACTAGACTACTGGACCTCCATGTTCCTAATTGATACCTACAACTATCCCAGTTTTTTCCTTCGGTGCATAGAGATGGAGGTGCAATCTGCAACACAATCTCTGCTCAACAACGGAAAAATGAAGTTATTGGAAATGACTGTCAAGCAAAACGACCACCAGCTCGGTCTACAAAATCACAAGTTTCCCGGCATCTCCAACATCCCAGCATATTTTTCTTTCCTTTTCTTTTCTTTGCTTTCCTCATAGCTTGGATTTCTTTTCTGCTGGCCAACACAACACAAGAGCACAAAATGTTTGGCATCTTTGGATTTCCTTTCTTTGGCATTCGTTGTTGTTTCGGCTCGGGCTGCCACATGGCAGCACTTTTTACTGGTAAGCAACAATCCCAGAACCGTGTCGATAATCAAACGTCAGCATATAAAACTCAGGGCTTTACTATTCCTGGCATCTCCTCCACTGTACACTCGACGGGTGGACACTTCTCTGGGTTATTCTGAAGGGTTTTCGTTGCGAAAATTGTTGGTTTCTTTGGCTCGAATTGAATTTGGGAGAAACGAATTGAATTTGGAGGCAGAGCAGAATGAATGGGTTCAAGTAGGTGCTATATGAAGTGCTGATTTTATTGGTTGTTTCTTTGGCAGAGGTAAGAGAACCTTTTTTTGGCTAAATAATGTGGTTAGATGGTTGAATTAGGAAAAATCTATTAGTTTTGAAATTATATACTATTTATAGGTGCTTTTCCGAAGGGAAAATATTGCACAAAAAAGGCTAGCAAATTCATTTGATTTTATTTTTAAAATTTCTTGATTAAAAATAATAATATAAGACTTTAATCCTATCTATTCAATGACTCAAGTCTCAGGATATAATTCTCCTTCCCTTCCGAAATCCCCGCTCTAGCAACTGTTAATTTATTTATTTTTCCATTGAGAATACTTTCACTGCTTTGTGTGTGTTGACACTTTGATTACATTGTCCATTAAATCTGAATGGAAAACCGCAATTATACATTTCCCAGTCACGCCCGCCCTTTCCTCTATCATCTTTAATAATGTTTAATTGATTTTGATCAATGAAAATACATTTTGCATTCATATGGGGAAGGTAGGCAAATAAAAAAACACGTCACGGCTTGAAATAATATTTAATTAATTAATAACATATTGACAATGAATGGAGCAATTAACACGGCTTTGATTATGGGACAATTCTATATTGATTATAGCAAGAGATCCGGATAAACCGATAAGTGTGTGTATATTTGCCTTTATTCCTTCATTGCTCTGCAAATACATATATGTGGAAATATATATTGGTTTTATATTCTGCCATCGTTCGGTGCATTAATGGGCAATTAATTTTTTATTTGTCAAACCAATGCCAATTGAAGCGTAAACATTGCAATGGATAAAACCAGAGAAGAGCATTTTGCCCAACCGACCGGGCAAATTTGTCCACCATAAACAATGCGCAATATATGTGTGCATATGCACACAAAAAAAAGGAGTCATTAAATAATTATTTGACAACAAAAAAGGGGGTGCCACCTGCTAAATTGCATTACAATTTTGGCTTAATCAAAATGTCAGGAAAAGGCGGAAAAACGCGGCTTGTGCACTGCATTTAAAAGTGCATCAATATGCATTCAGATGAGTTTTCCATATATTTGCAGGCATATTTAAATTAATAATGCAAGGCCCGACACCAGATCGAAAACAAGTAGGAAAATTATCGTAACTGTGCTAGACGTTGAAATACCCAGTAAGTAAAGCTTTGAGGGATTTGAAAGAACTCTTTAATTTTCGATTTTGCTCCATTTATTCTTGAGAGCAAAACCGGAAGAATAAAAGATTATGCCTAATGTACGAGTTCTGGTATTCTTCATTTAATTTAAGATTCTATAAATCTAGTGGTTCCTTTAGAGTCTTTTGTAATTTTTAAGTTGACCCTAAATTAATACCCTTGTATCCCATGGCCAACGGGTATAACAAGAGACAAATCCACACAATATATACACGTGGCTCTGCCTTATCGGATGATGCATTTTCCAAACCAGGCATACACTTTACTCTACATATATATTTTATACGTTTTGCCTGATTTCACTTCCGTTTTCAACTGTCGCTGCGCACGTACAATTTTTCCTTTTTTTGTGTTCATTAATGAATTAATTGTTGCACCGGATATTTCAAACATTTTAGATTTGTGGTTTTTAATTTCCTGCGAAAATAATCGGCCAATGATTTTATATAACCAGATGCCTGCACCGTCGCCATCGCCCTCGTCCTGGCCAGAAAATCAAATGAAATTTCATATACAAATGTAAACATTTTGCGGTATTTTCGGTTTCGTCCTGACTTTAAATTGCCAATGGAGGAGGATAAAGAAAGGAAAGTCGGGCGAGGAGATTTTCGCACAAATGTTGTGACAATGGTTTGGCCAGGGTTGCCAAATGACTGACAGAATGTGTTTGTACACATTTTTCGGTGTCTGTTTTTTGTGTTTCCGTTTAGTGGTTAAATTAGACTAAGTGCTGCTGCAGTCCGCCAAACGTCAGTGGCGGCGACATTTTTACGATCTGCAAAAAACTTTTCGCGCTAATAGAAATTATAAATTTGTGAATATGCTAACCGTTTGTGTTTTTTCTATGAAATAAAATGTCAAAGTGAGTTGGAATCAAGGCAGCACAAGCAGGATGAGAACGAAGTACAGATGACCTAGGATTTAAACTATTACTAATATTAAATAATATAGATTAGAAGATCAAACGTTAAACAAAAATGTATTAATCTATATTAATAAAAATTAGTGTTATTTCTCAACAATTTCTCATATTCACTAAATGTGCTCTTATTTTTTTCAAGATTTATTTTAAGCTTTATAAACACACGGCCGATTGCTGATCGTTTCGAGAGAGAAAGAGACACATTTACCCCAACACTTGCTAGTATAATAACATTTAAATAGGTCTTTAGAAAACATGTTTTCCCTCTATTAATT
Organism: Drosophila orosa; assembly: GCA_018904745.1. Lineage (NCBI taxonomy): Eukaryota > Metazoa > Arthropoda > Insecta > Diptera > Drosophilidae > Drosophila > Drosophila orosa. The sequence goes on from JAEIIH010029517.1 coordinate 3,087, forward strand.
TCACTTCAGTTGCCATAAATTTAACTCGAAACTTAGGTTCAGGTCCTGCCCAACCAAGGACCCGGTTCTTTCTCAGAATTTCTGTTGATTTACCTTCCTCAGTTGAGAGATGATTTCGTTAAGCCGCTTACCAAAACAGTTTTTGGCTACAGCTTTTGGCATTTCCTTGTGAGAGCAGCGGCAAACTTAAAGACTCTTTTCCCCCAAGAAACTTGGCAGGCTAAGGCCGGGAATTTCAACCGAATTTTCCCCCCGAACTCCGAGTTGTTTGTTTGCCATGTGCAGCAGCAGCAGCGGCATCGGGCCTACAAAACATATTTCCGTTTCATTTACTCGCCAACACAAAAAAAAAACATACATACATATATATATATATATATATAAAAACCAAACCAGAAGAGAAAAGAGGAAAATCGCTGGCCAAAAAATACCAGAACAACAAATTGTGGAGTTTGTTGGGGGGGAGCGAGAGGCGGGACTGGCGAAAAATAAACTCCATAAACTGGTCGGTCGACCCCAAGTAGAAATTGCTTGTAACCTATTTGGCAGCCAAATTTCATCATCGAAGCCCAAAAATTTGCTCGACCACAAAAATGTTCGCTCAACTTTCTTTTTGGCTTTGGTCTTGGCTTTTCCTTGTTTTCCCCCGCACCGCGCCCCCTCCGTATTGTGTCCTACTCTACTGTCACCCCGATGTTTGCATGTCCTGGCCAGCGAAAAGAGGATCCTGTTTTGGCTGGCTACTTCATTTTCTGCTTTATATTTTCCATCGTTAGCACGGGACGACGCCAGCGAACCTAAAAGGGCTGTGCACAGGAATAAAATCTTTACTATATATAAACAGGGAAAATGTTTCTCGATTTTTTAATAATTATAGTAATAAAAAGTTGAAGTCTTTATAATTTATTTAATCAATGAAGAAAGAAATATATATTTTAAGTCTGCAATGCATGGCTAGCACCGAAACCGAAAATAGGAGCTTGAAATCTTTATTAGTTATTTATAATAATTTATATTAAATATCTTAAGGCATAAATTTATGAAAAAAGTAAAAGAAAGCAGCTTTAAAGTTATAAGAAAAATGTAAATCAAAATAATGTAACCCAAAGCCGTGTGTAAGTTTGTTATTTGTATACCTAGAAGCGCAGAATTTCGTTCAAAAAAACTGTCAAAGTGAGCTCATGTGTAATATAATTTATAATAAAATGTTTAATAATTTATACAAATATTTTCTTCGGTGTATGTCGCTTTTCTCGGATTCCCGGCTTTCCCCCCATGGGTTTTTGAGTAAATTCTTGGCACCGTTCATAGGTGCCGGCTGCTATCTCCCTTGCACGCCCTATCGCCGTCTCGTTCATGGGCCGAGACAAGATAAACAGCATTTTAGGCAAAGGTCCTGTGTCCAGGAATTCTTTTTTTTTCGCCGCTGCCTTTTGTCGCGATAACTGCAATGACTTTTGTGTTTTTGTTGCTCGCTGGCCCGTGCCACACATACATATGTGTTCATTGACCGCATTTTTAGGCAACGTTTTTCCGCTTTTCCCTTGGCTTTCCCACCGCTCTTCCACGCCCACCCGCCAGCGACTCGCATTGAAAGTGCATATATCTAAATGGGCTGTTTCACATTGATTTCGGTTTCGCATAAAGTTCAATGAGTTTGTGGAACACCCAAAAAAGAAGCAAACATTTTTGGTCAGCCAAGAGTTTCGGCTAAAAATGAAGCTGCATATGCAAGCATGGATAAATCTATAAATATAGATAAACTATATAATAGAGCGTTGCGCCTTTTCTGATAAATTGTGCTTGTAGTCTGCCAAATTGTTTAAGAAAAAGTTATTAAATTGAAATAAACTGCTTAAAATATGAACAGAACTCGTCAAACCTTTTGACAAAATCCACTAATTAATTTTAACAAAATCAATTAACCTAAAAACCATAAAATCGTCTTCAATTAATCTTAAACACAGTCTTAAAATGTTATTTTGGCATAAGTATATTGGCAAATTTAGCAAAACTTGACCACAATCAAAGAAGCTAAGCTGTTATGGCCAAAAACATATGCCCAGCTCAGCCGAAAATATATATAATTTTGTGATTAAACAGCACATTAATGAACACAAGATACAGATAAGGGGATCAGAAAAGAGAGACGAAACCAACTGACAAACCACAACGAGTCGAGCGCATATTCAGCTGCTGCCATTAAAACCGAAATAACCGAAAAGCCATGAAAAGACAATAAATAATTTTAAAGTGACCGCAAAGAAGGCAAACACACATCCTCGTTGGTGGAAATTTCTTAAGAGATTTGCCCAAGTGTTAATAGCTCATAAATATTTGAAAATGTTTTGCATTTTCTTTGGCGCTTCGGAATCCTTTTAGCAGGGACTCGCTCTCTCTCCGCCTCTATTTCTCCCGTGTGCGGTCATAAATGGAGGACACAGCGTCCCCTAAGTGTGACATAATATCTAAAATATTTTGTGCAAAGTTACACAAAAGGCGAAGACGAGAGCGAAAGCGAAGAAGGGACCGCACACATGTGCTTGCCTTGCATGGCCATTTAATTTTGCAAAATGTTTGTTTGATGTCCTTAATAGGCTTAGAGATGACGACGACGAGGACGCTGAGGACGGCTACCTTGCAACCAAAAAATGATGAAATATTCAAAAGTTCCGTGGCAGGCGGGCTGCTTGGCAGTGGGCGAAGTAAGCCAAGAAAGCTGCAAGTCAAACACAAGTTTTCCTCCAAGATTTTTTCCACTTCCTTTCCGTTTCACATATTTCACTTGATAATGCCACGACAAGCAGTCCAAGACCCACAGCCAGATATCCTTTTAGCCTAACCTTAGGCTCCTGCTCTCGAATTGCATTTGCTTTTACCATATGTGTACACAGAGGGAAAATATCTTTGAGCAATAGAATATATAATGGGAAACGCTTTAAAATTAAGTTTTGGTTTAGAATACAATTATTTTCAAATGAAATACTTATTAAACATAATTATTTACATTAAACAATGAGTGCGAGTTCTTATTTTTCCGGTGCATCCATGAGATCTGTGTGCAGTTGGAGGACTGTGGGGAGCTGGCAAAACTTTTGCACATTGAGGTTGTCGAAAGTTTGTCTATTCATTAACCCAAATACTTGGGGGCTGAGAGTGCCGCTAGGCCCAGGTTTAAGCTGAAGTTCCAACAAGCTAATTTGCATATTTGAGTGACTGCACCCACACACACACACACAGGACTCTCGCTTTCTTCTTATTTCTCTTTTTCCGCCTTTTGTTGGGCGATGACAGATGACAGTGATAAGGCAAGAAGTCTTAGACTAAATGGGGTTAATCGCTTTTGCGGTTTTTGTACATGACGTCAAAGCGCACCAGGCACAACTAATTCAATTATGTTCTCTCCGAACTTTCGCTGTTAAACTGCAATTTAAAGTAGTTACCATATTAGGCTTTTTTAGTGCAGGTTGTGTGTGTGTGTTTAGCTTACATATTCCAAAGGGCCTCAAGGCCTTGGTTAATATTTTCAGCAATAGAATAAATACATCCAAGGCCCTCTGCCATAATGTTCGGTGCCAGCCCAGACATGCTAGAATTTTTACGCCCCAAACCAGAGTCAGGTACATCCGAAAGATTAACAGCTTCATTAAAAAAATTGCAGGCTCTGTGGGAATGTGAATCAGCTGTTCAAGGCTTTTATTTTTCGATTACTCACAGAGACGCAAAGTACATATATCGATTCGTTAAGCAAAATTATGCTTTGACACAATTAAAATTAACTTTATTTTCCAGTGTGACCTTAACTGAATTTTCTTGAAATTTATCGATAGCCTTTGTATTTTTTAAAATTTTTATTTTTATTTCATGTCATGCTGAATAATTTCAAATAACCTTGAACCATTTTGCGAAACATATAATAATCGTTCCATAACTGCCGCAGAAGCCATTATCTAATCAACAATTTTTATTCCACACATCGCGCACACACATGATTGTTGCGTTGCGTTGCCTTTTATGACAATCGAGGCCGCAAATCAAATACGCCCAATTAAACATTGCCTATTTTTAATCCTGCCAGAGCCTTTTTTGTAATTATTTTCCCAACAAAGTGAATTGGCGACGAGCAGAGGGACGGCGGAGCTGCGTTAAACGTTAAATGTTCATTGAAAGTTGAGATAGATTGTGTGAAATCAGCGCCAACCAATTTCGAATCAATCACCAAAAACCCAGCCAGAGAAAAAGGCAGCCCCAAACGCACGAATCTCGAGGACCTAATCGAGCGTAATGATTGCGTTGGCCTCAGAACAACGAAAAAAAAAACGAAAAAAGTTCCTATTTCTTGCTCCAGAATTTGTGCTAAATTAAGCGCTCATTATTTTAAGTGTGGGCCAACAAAAAAAAGGGAACAAACCAATTTTTGTCTAATAGAAACGTTTCAAACGAAACTTTAAGAGAAGTCCAATGAAATTAAGGATTTAGTTGGGAAATATTCAAATCTAAATGGGAGTTTTATGCAAATCTTGATATTTTAGAATTCAGTTTCTTTTCCAACCATTATAAAACACTTTTAAAATTATAGTCATATCAAGAGATTACCTCAAGCTCTTAATTTTACGTTATACAAATTAATAATAAATGCCTTAAAGTAAACAATACGATTTTATTTCTTTAAAAATCGCATTTATTGTGATTTTATATAAAAACAACTTGTTTTTGAAGCAGCTTTATTCCTTTTTAAATATTAAAGTATCATATTGTGTATCACTCCACCAAGATTTTAAACAATTATCAAATCTATTTCTAGTTTTCCGTAAGAATTTAAATCTTATACAAACTTTGCAGTCCCATAACTTTAAGGGAATCTCGAATGGAATTCAAGTTTTCGGGTTTGAGGTCACCAGTAAACATTAATGAACACATGTTCGCAAAACATTAAAATTAAATGTGCCGCTCATTAAAATTTGAAACATTCCAAAGGGACAGGAGGAGCAGGAGCCAAAGGCCGACCGACCGAGTTTCGGGGCAAATGTTGCCTGACATACACGCCATTTAGTATTGGGGTTTTGGGAAAGGGCTTTCGGGCTCTCGGGCTGCCGGGCTCTCGCCCACCCAGTTTTGGGCATGCATCATATCACAATAATAACGAAGCATTTAATGTTAAATGTGAGGAAAGGGTTTTCCAGTTTCGGGTTCCATCATCATCAGCAGCCAGCCAGCAGCATCGATAAAGTCAAAGTGTTTGGTCACTCATTTCCCCGGATGAGGGGCTGACCTCCAGGCGGGCAGGGCCATAAAACAAAACCGACATATTGCTGGATGAGAGATGGGACAGGGAGAGAGGAGCCGGGAAAAGGGACACCCGCTGAGTGACCGACTGACTGACTGACATGGACATTGTCATGGACATGCGGACACGGAGACATGCCGGGACACACAAGTTCAATTCAATTTTTCGGCCATGTTTTTGTCATTTCCATATATGCAAATGAATATGTTGAAAACCGGAAAATCAGCAAGGGACTGGTGGGGGAGGCGGAAAGTGCCACCGCCGAAAGGAGAGGCTTTTCGGGGTAACAGGAATAGAGAAGACCCGTGGATTTTGTGTTTTTTGCGCGTGCAAACAATTTTCTTTTTTAACCAACAAAGGGGGCATTGATCTAAATTATATATAATTAAAAAAAGTTATAGGTTAATTAGTATTTTAAAGCATGCTTAAGGCTCATTAAAACTGCCTGACTGGGAGTATTATTAAAATAATAATAAAAATACAATAAAAATAATATTTCTTACTGAGAACATGTTTACAACTTGTTTATTTATATTTATAAACCACAAAAACTTGTTTACACATTCTAAGAAAATGATTTAGACTTTATTAAACTATCTAAGCTATTTCCTAAAATACAATTTCCACATTTGAGCAATGTTGGTCTTGGGGAAAAGCCAAAAAGCTCATAAATGTTGACAAAACGAGTTATATAGGAATGAAATAATGTAGAAGGGGGTTTTTAAGGGGGGGTTTTAAAAGGGGGGATTTACCGGGTCTGCGTTCAAAGGGGACGAACAGGCTTCCACCATAAAGGGTCGCACTCTGGGCTTTGGGCAAACATTTAACGCTGCCAAATGATTTGCAGCTGACGAAAGGCTAAACAGGACACAGGCAACAGTTGTTGTACACAGAGGGAAAAAGCCTTACAAAATATATAAAAGATTTAGAAATATATACAATTATATTTAGAGAAATTACCAATTGCATAAATGTAGCTATACCTAAACAACTTGGAACACAAATCCTCTTAATTGAATTTAAAGTTATTTCCATCAAAGTCAGATGCTAACTGCTAGAGTCCCATTTCCCTTGGTGTAGGAGGAGGAGGAGTGGACGCAGGACAAAGAGCAGGGAAGGATATGCAGAGTGAGTCAGATGGATAGATAGATAGTTAGATAGAGGACGATACAAAATACAAATGAACATACGCAATGCGGCAATCAAAAGCCAACACGCACAAAAGAGAGGAGGGCGGCTAAAAGGGGTGAAGAGCGGAAACGGAAGAGGGACCGGGACCGGGACACAGGAGGGAGTTTAGAGCGAGGCAGAGGCACCGCACCGCCTGCACACAGAGGAGAAGGACATCCGGTCTTTGGCCGTACAACGACAAATGTCATCAAGCAGTCCAAATAATAATAAAATATACACTTAAGCCCCGTTTTGTCCGCCTGTGCGTGTGTGTACATTTTCGGTCGTATGTGGGGGTGCTGTTCCCTCCTCCTCCTCCTACTACATATTACATACTTACATACTACGTACTAGTAGCCACCACTAAGGCCCCCGCACTTGTCTCCCCACATTGCCTCCTGCACCCCGGCTGTGCGTGGATTTAAATAAAACGGAAATTTATTTCGACAAATGGCATTTACTTGCAACGGATGTGCCGCCATTACAATGACACGGAAGGGCCACACACATATATGCAGACACTGAGAGAATTTAACTAAAGTAATAAACATTTAATCAGATTTTAGGCACATTTTTTTTAGATTTAGAAATTTGTTTTATATCAATTTTATAGGGTTTTTTGTGGCACCTCTGAAAGAGACCTTTAAGAACAATTTCAATTGAGTTTTTATAAATAGTAATAGTCGATCTTCCGAAATACACATTTCAGATCGGTTTCAAAAAAGATTTCTGTTTATTTTCAGTTAAATATTTTTAATTTCTAAGATTTCTAATGTTTAGATTTGTAATACTTGTAATATTTATTACCTTTTATTTCTTGTCTTTATAAATATCGAATGAATCCTATTTCAATCGAAATATTACATTTTATAATATAATATATTTTTCTCCCAGTGCACATATACACGCAGGACTCCACAGGATCTCCGCTCAACTCGTGCGCAATTCAAAAACGAGAAAGCTGGCTGGGGAAGCCAGCGTGAAGCCAAAGGAATCGCAAGGACCAACCAACCGACCTGACTCACTGAATGACTGACTGAGGGACTGACTGACGGAATGCCTTCAATGTGCATAAGTGGGATAATGGGTCAGGCTAAGCCACAAGATATCCAAGTGGCTGCCATCACGATGATGATGCTGATGCTGATGCTGATGATAATAATGATGGGGGATAATGCCTCGTACCGGAAAAGGAGGCAGGAGGGGAAACCGAGAGAGAGAGTCTTGGGACACGCACAGTTCTCAGTTCGCAGTATGATAAATTGTAGAAGATATCACGGCACGACTCCTTTGCATATATGTACATTGTACTTTATAATTTGGCACTGCGAAAAATGTCTTCAGTTTAAGGGAAAACATTTGAAATAAGAAACAAATACAAATTATATTCTGAGGGAGCTTCACCTTTTTTTTAAATTACAATAAAGTGGAATCACAACTGAGGAAACTGAATCAAAACAGTTGATTTAAATTGAGCTGTGTATGTGTCCTGATATTTATATTAATTAACCAACCTTTTTAAATACACTACCTCACTTTAAAGTCCTCAGATATTTCTCACGGCGTAATCACGACTGGAGGCATAAGGGCGGTATCCTCACTTGCTCCATAATGTCCCGCTATCATATTTTCCCCGCAGACGCTCAGGGCATTTAGCATTCATGAGATAATAAGAACGGAAAAGATATACAGAGCAAAAACAACCAAAAAACTGAAGCCAAGTGGACAGCAATAAATGATTTCGAGGCCAGGCCGAAGCCGAAACATGTCATGATTCTTGGTATTCTTTTTGTTTTTTTATCGTTCTCTAACACAACACTGCGTATACGCAATCGTAAGTGAAAGTCTGGGGTTTTCATTTCTGGCCAGAGGCTATGGATAATTTGGGTTAAGCTCACGCACTCACTCCCCCGCGCACATATGCGTCCGGCATAATATCTTTCAGGGCAATTTTACTTTGATCCATTTATGGTTCTGTGTTTGTTTGGCTTTTTCCGTTTTTTTTTTTTTTTTTTGGCTCTCTTTTATTAAAAACAAAATGTTTTATTTGACTAACTTGTTTATGTTCGGCCTTAAAGCTGACCCGCCCGGGAAAAAGGTCCTTCTAACTGGGCAAAAAGGGTTTCTGATTGTGCGTATCAATTTTTATGGAGCGACGGCGGCGGCGGTGGCGGCAGTATGGGGGATTAAACGGTGGATGAGTGTGAATAGCATAGGAAATGAAATTCTTATCAGGCCATTTGGGGATTTCCCCTTTGCGTTAAGCGAGATAGCCCTATGGAAAATTTAATTTATTAAAGCGAGAGGCTTGTGTGAAGTTTGGCACCACAAAACCACATAAAAAATATACAAGAATACATATTTATTCAGACAAAATCATACAACTCATAAAATATCTCAATTAAAACCTTCAAACTTGTACAGAAAACCCTTACACTTTATTCTATAGAAACCCTTGCGTTATTGTAACTCAATCAGTTGCTACTTTTTCAATTAAAAGCGAACCCGGGGACCCCCAACACAACACTTTCACCTTTAAGAGCCGTAAACCGAAGCGTAACCACAATTTTCCATCACCTCCATCAGCCGGGTGGATTTTCCTCCTACCAGGCAGGCCAAGCTGGCAACATGCCCCACGATAATTGAATTATGAAACATCATTTCGCTGTCTGCGTTAACCATAAACGCATTAAGTTCGCGTTAATGAAGAATTATGCAGATGATGTCCAGGTCCAGACCTCAGACTAGACTCGACTCCAATATAAAGGCGGGCCCCGTATAAAAGCCAAAAGCCTTGGCCCATTAGCAAGTCTGCTCCATTAAAAACTGCACACGCAAACAAAGGAAAAGGGAAGAACGCTGCAGTGGAAAAAGTTCTGCAGTGAATTTGCTGAATTATTAATTAACCTCAAACAATTAAAAGGAAAATATTTTACAAATGCTCGGGTAATTAAGCCGGACCACTGCCAAGGGATGGGGTGGTCTCGGTCTCGAGTTAAAGACTTAAAAATCCTATTAAGACGGTCAAGGAATGCTCGTGGCTTGAGGGAAACGGAGCAATGGAATGGTTTCAAGACCGATAAACAATGTAGATTGTAATTAACTTGACCAGACACCCACCTTGCCACCCGCCTTTCCACCTGCCTGTAACTGCATGCACGAAACGCAGGACTCGGTCTCCGACTCGAACTCGAACTCGACATGAATGACATTCATTTTCGGTGCGCCTGCCACTGTCTTTGCTGCACTTCCGTTCGGCCCCCAACAGGAAGAGAGCCAAAGGATTCTGGATAAAACGATGGAGAGTGGGGAAACCGGATGGGGAAAAGGGGATCGGGATCCATGAATATATTGAGCAATTGGGTCGTCGCAGGCCTCTCTTCACTCGAATTTCATAAAGCGTTCATTCGTTCTCATTGAAAATAATTAAAATGCGTCAAGCGTTCAAAATCAAGCAGCGTGGAAATTTAATTGTATTGAAACGAACCCGGTTCCCCGTACTATTTCCCACGTTTCCCCTCCTTTTTTTTAACGTTGCGAATGCGTTGAGTTCCATTTGGCAATTGGGCCAACAAATGAGTTCATTTCTTTCTTTCTTCTCCATTTTTTTTTTCTTTTATTTACCTTTACAGGTGAGGGCGTCGGGGAATAAATAAAGCAAATATAGAAGTTGGAGTGCTTAAAAAATGCACTTGCTCAAAGAAAGAAGGTGGAAATTAATGGAGAAATAAAATAATGCAGAGGTGATTGAGATTAAGTTTTATGGGAATTTATAAACATAAATTAATTGTGATTTTGAGCAGTTATGCAACTTACAGGCTCTACAGCTAATTAATAAGATAAACGTATAATTTAACTAGTTTTAAAATCATCAGATTAATCCATAAGAAGAAAAATCTTGTATTATTCTATAGATAATTTTAAATACAAAGTAGTTTCATTTATACTTGGTTTAATAAATCTATAAATATACCATTCATCAAAAAGGGAACAAAATTAACCTTCGCAAGTATATTTTTTAAACTTCAGCCCTTTTTACTTTTAATATCCAACGTTCGCACACACATCCCACATTCAATTACAAATAAAGGCTTAATTTTCATATGAATATAAATGTATCTCTTGCGTATTTTCGTGTCCTTTCAGGCTCCACTTTACAGAGGACACATGCTACATTTCCCATGGTCAACAGAGAGAGGAGACCGGCCAGAGCCCAAGGCCACGGGATACAGTGGGTACAGTGCATGAAGAGGCGTAAAAACTCGCATCGCAGCTGTCATTGACAATACAAATAATAACACCCAAAAAGTAAAAAAGCAGCACCACACACAGTTCGATTTTTTATCAATCACAAAATAAACACAATGGAAGGGGCAATAAATACATGTTTATGCCATTTTTTTACATTATCATATTTATATTTATAGGTAGTACATGTGTCCCGCAGGAAGCTCGTATCACTTTGATATTGTTCAGCGGCGGGAAACACATAAAAAAGAATTTTAATTTTCACTGGAGCCGAGAGGAGTGCCATAATTGAAGTAAAAGCAAACGCCATTTGATGATTTTTATACAATAAATAAAAGGAATTGCGTTTTTTCTTTTACGATTTGTTTGACAAGGACAAGGAATCAGGCAATACGTACGACTTGCCAGTAACAAGATGTGAATGTGGAAAATCTCGCTCTCCTGCCGTGTGCTCAACAATTTTTCATTTCCACGGCGGCGGCGGCGAAAGGTCCACAAATATATGGCTGTCTCATAAATAGGAGTACCAGAAATCAATTGACAATTTATTGTTTGAAACATAAAAAATGAGCGACTGAAGGGGCGGACAAAAATCTATATTAAATTACGAGCCAGCCAGCAAAATGTCAAAATAATAATAATAAAAAGGGAGAAGGGGCAACAAAAACATAGGGATTGAGTGGAAAGTTGAAAAGAACGAAGGTTTGGATACCCTATAAATTCATATATTGAAAGGATATACAAAAATAAATATTTGTATAAGAAAATAAATTAATTCACAATGTTTATATTATTAATATTATTATTTGTTACTTTTTTTTAAGTTATATACTAAATTGCAATCAGAACCAACTTTAGTTCAAATAGAGTAAGTTTTAAACGTCTTTGGTGAAGAGTATATACTTTTAAGGTCCCTTTCTATACAATATAAATCAAAATAAATATACATTTTTACTTTTTAGATTAGTTGTACATCTCAGAAAGGGAAATCGCCATGCACAAACTATTTTCGCTTAGCCTGTTGCATTCAAGGATATCAAATATACCCACTCAACCGTTATTTAAAGAGAATGAATCCCCTGGCATAGACATATACGTATCGTGCACATTTATATATATATATGTATAAAAAAGAAAAAAAAAGATATATCGTATGTGCATTGGCTTGACTTTTTGTGGCCATTGTTGCTCGGTTGCCATTGCCGTTGCTGTTGCTGTTCTCTGGTGTGCCCAATTGCCTTTAAATTGTACCGAGTGTTAAGTGGCGCACGTTAAAAAAACATTTAACGTTTTTATTTACGATATACACAGAGAGCAACAAAAAAGGAGCCGCAAAAAAATGGCAGGACCCATGACAGCGGAGGAAGAGGCAGTGAAAGTGTTTTGTTCTGGCTCTGGCATTAGGTACTCGCAACAAAAAAAAAAGAGAGAAATACATATAGAAAAAATAAAAAGGATATTGGAATCACAACCCAATGGAAAGGCTCAAAACGGAGGAAAAAAACGGAAATTAAAGTTAAAATATGGCAGGAGCCTCATACTGGGGGTTAGAAGTGAGAGGAGAAAGTGGAAAAGTGGAAAAGTGAGCGGGCAAGTGCACAAAAAGCCATCGAAACTATGAAATACATATAATAGAATTTGCTATCTGAATGAATGTCGTGTGTCCCCCAGTCTGTAGTCTGAATAGGAGACCATTGAGGCGGAATAAGTGGATATGCATGTGTGTACGGATTTTGAGTGTGCTTTGTCAGTCATAAAATTAAATGAAACTCGAAAGGTCCTGACCAGTGCAGGGGAGTTTTGAATAAAGAAAAGAAAAATATATTTCGATTTTAGCGTATGAAATATTACAACTCTACATACATACGTTAGGTTCTCCTGTCAGTAACACATTCCTTATTAGTACTACATTTCTCATCACCATTTCACCATGAAAGCTTTGTTATTACTTTCTCGTATTTTTAAACAACACTCGTATTTCCAACAGAAGAAAGAGAAGAGTCGTCATGACTGCCGGAATGTTGCTGGGATCAGTCCATTCCCCACCATTTCGGCGACGTTGGACTCGCTCTCCCTTCGTGAATTTACATCACAAGAATGTCGAAAAATCACATAGTGAGCTTAAGGAGAATGAACAGAAGGATACACGGGCTTCCAAACCCCATTTCCCCATAAAGCAGCCTGACACTAAGGTGCTTCCTGAGATATTCGAAGAGGATACAATCATTTCTGGGCTTCGGATGTACATGATGAACGCAGTGCTGACCGAATTCTCTGGAGGCTTAAAGGGTACGTTGGTGAACTAAATTCTAATGTATTTTTAACAAATTGATTTTATTTATTCACTATAATAAAAATATAGGCAATTTTGGAGGAAAATGTGGCCCCCGTACATGTATATTTGGAGAAAGTGAAATAACTAAAGATCAGGTTGCTTTAAGGACGGAAATCAGTGAAAAGTGTCACTTACAGAGAAAATAAATTAAATAAATTCCATTTAGATGAGCCCTACATATATAATTCTCACGGTTATTAAAATAAAACGTATATATATATAAATATCCCTAAAGAAAAGCTTGGAAATTTAATTTAGCTTGCTAATAGTAATTTATATTGCTTCTCTCTGGGAGAATCAATTTCAACTTTGACCCCTGGCTCCTCCCCATCACAACTTTCATTAGCACTTGTGTGTGCTCTATTTAATTTATGCTAAATGATCAACGGCTGCCGCTCATGTCTACGTTTTATTTTTATTTCCTTGGCAAAACGAAAACAATAATTCAGCCCAGCAGCGAGTCCGGGCTGCTGAAACAGCAGAAAGCCAAGGAGAACTTGTTACGGCTCAAGAACAGAGAAAAATCGTGGAAAAAAAGGGTAAGCAGGAACAGGAAGTGTACACACACACACACATGCGACTCATTGGGAGGCCTCGCACACTCATTTGCCTTTGCACTCACGTCTGTGTAATTTATGCCAAAAAACAGTATGCATGGCTCTACCCTCTAGAGGCCCAACAATTGCAATGGATATGTGCGAAAATAAAGGGTATTGTGCAGAAAAAATAAGTATAAAATTAAGGGAAATATGTGATAACTTTAGGAGGAATCCAAGAAATGTCTGTAGGCCAAAATAGGGCATCATTTTCGAATTTGTAAGTAATTATCAGTCCCAAAAGAAATTGTTTAAATAAAAAATTATAGAGACAATTAATTTGCCTAATTTGCCGTTTTAAAAAGCCTTTAACAATATTATAAAAATTAAAAATATAGTTATTAGATCGTGAAGAAAATCGCTTAACAAAAAAAGTAAAATCAAGTCGCGCGTTAAATATACATTTTACATTTTACACAGTGGCGCCTCTGCGGAAAATCTATGAACAGCACATGAAAATATTATTTTAAAATGAAAATGGGTTTTTCTTTTCTTTTTCGGGACGCAGCATTCCATTCTACTCGGGAAAATTAATTTAATTAAATTAAAATATGCTTGGTTTTGCCTCCGTTTTCCATACTTTTTTATGGATTTCAAAGGAAACAGGTGGAAGCCGGAAATGAGATATCACACACGAGTGAGTGCGTCGCCGCCTCCGAACAGGAAACAAGCGGGCGAAAAGGAGAGTCAAGGCAGGAATTCGTTATAGTTGGAGGCTGGTTTTCCTGATTAAAGTTTTTGATAAATAAATACCGAACTCGGTAGCGGCGCCTTTTTTTCAAATTGTGGCGCAAATAAATCCACCATGTGGTGACATTGTGGCTGCCACCAAAAGAACCGTTAGGATATACTCACCACAGTGGTCGCTGCCAACGAAAAGTGCTGCCTGCGTTGATGTTATATTTATGAATTCTACTGTTTCCATTTGGCGCCATTTCAATAATAATACCTTAATTATTACACTCACACTGCACTTGCAGTTAATACTTTAATTATTGCACTTAATTACACTCCCTAGCTAAGTTCAACACTTTTTGCTCTACGAAGATCACAACATTGCTAGAGATGGACTTTCGACGCAAGCAAGTGATGGCAGAACAGGCGTGAAATATCGGCAGCTTCTGGCAAGCGGAATATCGTTATTTGATAGGTGAAAACTATTTTTATAAAAACAATTAATTACTATATCTCATGATGGAGTTTCTGAAGACACAATCGTCTTGAACATAGCTTTCTTTTTACATTTAAAATAAGTACATGACCATAAATTACGGACAATATCGATATTTATGAAAATGTCTTCAAAGATTTACTTACATTTACCATGCAT
>JAEIIH010029522.1:0-10758 GCA_018904745.1 Drosophila orosa
ATATTTATTTAGTCTAGTTTGATAATTTATAATTAATATCACCGTGACGTCACGTAAGCGCACGTAAGACTTACGACGTAAGTGATAAGAGACAATCGTAAACGGGCACACTTACACCGACTTTTTTTTGGCCAAATGAGTTTTATTTTTAAGTTTATTGCGACTTTTGTACGCAAAATGCTGGAACTTCTGCAATTCGGCGGCAAGACGCTGACGAACACGCTGAGCATCTACGTAAAGACAAACACGGGCAAAACGCTGTCGGTCAACCTGGAGCCCCAGTGGGACATCAAGAACGTGAAGGAACTGGTGGCACCGCAACTCGGACTGCAGCCGGACGAGGTGAAGATCATATTTGCGGGCAAGGAGCTAAGCGATGCCACGACCATAGAGGTATATGATTCGCAGCCAGCCATTCGTAGCTTGCTAAGATTCCTAGTCTTTCAGTAGCAATGCGATTTGGGCCAACAGAGCGTTTTGCATGCCATCCAGTTGCGGCCGGCTGTGCGGCGCGAGAAACTCCAGTCGGCCACGCTGGAGGAGGAGGAGCCGTCGCTGGCGGAGGAGCCCTCAAAGCCGCTAAACGAAACACTGCTAGATCTGCAGCTCGAGAGCGAGGAGAGGCTGAACATCACCGATGAGGGTATCTTATATGCAACAGGTTGTTTCGCCTAAGAACTTGCTTCTAACGCCTGAATCTCCGCCAGAACGTGTCCGTGCCAAGGCCCACTTCTTCGTGCACTGCGGCCAATGCGACAAGCTGTGCAACGGCAAGCTGCGGGTGCGCTGTTCGCTCTGCAAAGGCGGTGCCTTCACTGTGCACCGCGATCCCGAGTGCTGGGACGATGTGCTCAAATCGCGTCGCATTCGCGGACATTGTGAGAGCCTGGAGGTGGCCTGCGTTGACAACGAGGCTGGGGATCCCCCCTTTGCCGAGTTCTACTTCAAGTGCGCGGAGCATGTTTCCGGCGGCGAGAAGGACTTTGCTGCTCCGCTAAACCTCATTAAGAACAACATCAAAGATGTGCCTTGCCTGGCCTGCACGGATGTGAGGTGATTATACAAAGAAACTAGCACTAATCCCTTTCAAAAAGGAGTAATTATAAGTGATAACAATAATTTGAATGCTAACTGACGATCCTCATCTGGATTTCGCAGTGAAACCGTCCTGGTCTTTCCCTGCGCCTCGCAGCACGTCACCTGCATCGAGTGCTTCCGCCACTACTGCCGCTCGCGGCTGGGCGAACGCCAGTTCATGCCGCATCCGGACTTTGGCTACACCCTGCCCTGTCCAGCTGGCTGCGAGCACTCGTTCATCGAGGAGATCCATCACTTCAAGCTGCTCACCCGCGAAGAGTACGAGCGCTATCAGCGCTTCGCCACCGAGGAGTATGTCCTGCAGGCGGGCGGAGTGCTCTGCCCACAGCCAGGCTGTGGCATGGGCCTGCTGGTAGAGCCCGACTGTCGCAAGGTGACCTGCCAGAACGGCTGCGGCTACGTTTTCTGCCGCAATTGTCTGCAGGGCTACCACATCGGGGAGTGTCTGCCCGAGGGGACGGGTAGCAGTGCCCAGAACTCCTGCGAGTACACCGTGGACCCGAATGTAAGTTTTGCGCAATATCATTGCCCCCGCTTGTGTAATCACACGCTTCTCTCTCAGCGAGCTGCCGAGGCGCGATGGGAGGAGGCCACCAATGTCACCATCAAAGTCAGTACCAAGCCCTGTCCGAAATGTCGAACGCCCACGGAGCGAGATGGTAAGTTTTTTGGGGGCGAGACGCAGTTTGCAACTGAACCCTCCCTTTGCCTTTGGCTCCTTCTTCCAGGCGGCTGCATGCACATGGTCTGTACACGCGCTGGCTGCGGCTTCGAGTGGTGTTGGGTCTGCCAGACGGAGTGGACACGCGACTGCATGGGTGCCCACTGGTTCGGCTAGACGGTCCCCGCGTTCCTTGCATCCGTCGTCCCATTGGTTTGTTGACTACTTTTAAATTTTAGTCTGTAGTAAAGATAAAGAATTGAGATCGAGCAACACCCTGTTTGTCGTCTACGTAATCAATAGCAGTAACACCACCCCCGGGCCAGGACGCTCAAAGCTCATCCTACCCCACGCTGTTCCTTCGTTGCGTGCGCACACACTTTGTTTACGTTTTTCCCACTTTTTTTTTCTTTGCGCCCACCAAATATTTTGAGGGCCTTCCTCTTTGGGCTGGCATGCGAAAACCGCGGCGAAACACGTGCAAGCTGGGTCTCCGAGAGAGCCAGCCAGGAGACTGCGCAGTGGGTGGCCGAGAGGTTGGCTCATGTAACCCAGGCGCGTAGCCGGAAGGGGACTCCCATATCATTGATTGGGAGACAGCGCTAAGGCATTTCAAAAATTCTGCTGTGTTTTACAAAAATGTAGTGTAAGGTATTTGGCCTGAGGTGATAAAACTTGTGAAGGATGCTTCTGTTTTGGTAAAGGTGGAAGCTGCATTTCAGGTTCTTCTATCTTATCGGTGAAGGTAGAAGCTGGATTCTTCTATCTCCTAGCTTCTGGGAATACCTTCTTGATAAATCTATTTAAACTTTTTGCCTAAATTATGAAGGTTGCTTCTTTTCGGTGAAGGTAGAAGCTGCATTTCAGATTCTTCTATCTCCTAGCTTTTTCCCCAAATTCCCTGTTAGTTTTAGTCTGTTTGCGGAAAAACCACAGTATATTTATAATTAATTAGAGATCATACAATAAATAAGCTAATAATGTTACAGCTGGTCTTTTACGAGTTATCACCATCAAAGAATCATTCCTTTCCTAGTTTGTTTGTAGAAAGAGCTACTGAAAACTTATTTCTTGTTAGTTTCCCATTAAAATTACACTTCGGCAACGTTTTGGTGTGCTGCCTGATTATCAGTCTAACCATCCGGCTTATCGGTCATCATCTGAGGTTGGGCCTGGCGAAAATGCCACAGGTTCACGGGAAAGCGAGAGAACCTTTCCCCCGTAGAACCTTCCCCCTGCTGGGTGGTGTGTGTGTGGAGTTCTTTGCCGGAAAGCGTGCTACGCTTTTCGCATTGTATATTGGTGGAAATCCGTGGCCCGGACATCGATAAATCGAGCCTATACATACCTCTCATACACACACCGAACGTGGGAAACCCCCAAACGGGACTTTGGCGGAAAATTCGATGCGCACTCCCTGCATTCTCTCGCACATCTCTCCGGGAAGTCCTCGCCTCCTCCCCCGTCTTCTCTCTCTCTCTCTCTGGCAGAAGTAACGGCACGTTCTAGATTCCTTTCGGCTCGCCGCTCTGTTTTGGTTTGGTTTCTGTTTTGTGCTCTAATTCGTAAGCAAAGTGAATAGTTTCAAATGGCATTTTCCCGCGAGAGAGAGTGAGGGAGAGCGAGAACGAGAGAGTGCAGTGGAAATTCCGCCCTCGGTTGGCGGCGTAAAAAGCTCGCTCGCGCATGTGGGCAGGTTGCCCATCGAATCGGGTCACAAAGTTCCCAGTGCAGCAGCGGCAGCAGCAGCAGCTCGGTTCTATTCGCTCGGTTTTCTACTTTGTTTTTTCCTTTCTTTTTGTTGCTTTTCGCTGTTCGCTGCTTGCCGTCTGCTCCTTTCTCTGGTGCTTGTCTTTTGCCAGCTTTTCTGCTTCTTCGGCTTTGGGGCCTTCGTCGTGCAAGGGTATAAATGGCAGCGCGGCCGCGTATCGCATTTCAGTCTACGTTGGACTTTAGCGCGCGCCGCACACCGCTGCGTATACGTAACGCCCGCTCGCTCTGAGCTCTGGCCTCCGTCCGAGTGACGCCGCCGTGCTCCGATCGTTTTGGCCATTCGCTTGCCGTTTGGGCCATTCGCTCTTCGATTTTTCCGCGCTGGTCTGTCGAAGAGAAAGGTGGAAAAGTTTCCGTTAGCTGTGTGGGGGGAAGTGACGCTCTCGCTCTCGGCCATTGTGAACTGCGGCCAGAATTTCAAATTCAACGGTATTTCGTGGTGTGTTGAAACGGGAAAGAACCGTGGGGAGAGTTTTCGAAAATCAGAGGCGAGGTTTTTAATCGAATCAAATTAGTGGAAATTGAATTTTCAGAGGAGTGAATTGAAAAAGGAAAATAAAACTGAAACATTTCAAGTAGTAAGTGGAACAGCTACATTTCCGTTGAAAATAAAACGGAAATAAATCAGGAAAATCAAGTGTTCGCGGTTTAAAGGTAATAAACTTTACTTTCTTCAAATCTTAATAATTAAGCATATTTTTGATGAATTACAAAAGATAACTCTAGATGGATAACCCTATTTAAAACGCTTTTTATTTGAATAAATAATAAATGATCTACTATTATGTTAGGTTTTATTATTATTTTTATTGTAATAACAAATACAATTTATAGCCAAGAGCGACTTAAGCCTTCAGGCTAAGTGTTAGGTTTTAGATCCTTTAATTTTATTTGAAATGAATTTTTTTAACAATAACCATAAAATATAGTTTCTTAATGATTTATTAAACATACAGTTTAACTTTTAGAAAGTTATGTTTACCTCTTTTAATAAATATAACTAAACAGCAGCTAGAAAATATGATTTCTATAGTTTCAATATTTTAAAAGCCCCTCCAACCCTTTCTATTATCTTTTTTCTTGGTATATTTGTGAGATACTAGGTGTAATATTTAAAAAAAAAACCCTTGAGGTCTTCCATTTATTTTCTGTGACACAATGCCTCAATAGGTAACAATAAATATAGGTAAACAGATAACAAAAATATGAATTTAATAGTTTTAATATTTTAAAAGCCCCTCCTACCCTTCCTATTATCTTCCCTGACACAATGCCTCAATAAGTATGGTTTTATCTTTGCATATTTGTGAGATACTCCCACGCACTTGCAATGCGCTGCCCCAATTATTGAAAATCCTCCTTCTCGCGGCAGAAACTCAATTAAATCGCCATACTTATTCCCCTGCATACATTCGGGCGCTCCAAGCTCGCGCGAGTTGCTGCGAGTCGCGACTCGAGTGCCAGGCCACATTGCACATACGCAGCGTGTGACGCGCGCGGGTCCGTGTAATGATTGTGTACACCAGGAGCTCCTCTCAGCCCGGCTGCTGCTGGACGCAGAAAGAAGGGCGGCACAAAAAAAAGGAGGAAAAAAAAAAAGGAAAACAAAGTACAGAAGGCAACCGACGCTGGATGGAAACAGTGCAAGAGCTGAGGCGAATACCCGTCTCGGGCTGCTGTTTTTATTGATTTATATACATATACACGGCGGCAGTGAGTGGGAGGCTGTTGCTGCTCATGCTGCTCCTGTCGGCTCTGTGGTGTCGCACTGTCCCAAAAAGAGGCACCACCACCACCACTAGCACATACAGCATCAGCATCCATCGCCATTTACACGGCTGCCGTTGTACTCAACTTCCGTTTCCTGTCGCTGGGTCGCAGTCGCAGGATCCTGCGAGCGGAGAGAGAGAGAGAGAGACAGACTTCCCCCGATTGCAGTTGCTTAACTTGACTTATTTCGAGGCTCATTTCATTTACGGCTGCCCGTTTTTGTTTCACCTAACCCTTTGGCTTGGCCAAGCAAAAAGCTCTCTCTCTCTCTCTCTCTCTGTGTGTCTCCTTTAGGAGAGCAAGCTCTCTCCCAGCCGGCTAATGGTTCTCGCTGCCGCTGCCTCTCTTTCAGCTTGTGTTTACATTGATTATGTTATCCACTCCGCCCCCCCGTGTTTGACTTTGCTAATAGAGTTGTCCTGGCCCTCCCCCTCCTTGTCCGTTTCTCCACCCCTTACTTGCTAATTTGCTGCCAGGACATCACCGTCACAATCACCATCATCATCGTCCTTTGGAGCGTCACTCGCTCTGGCTCTCCAATCAATAAAGGTTGCACCCTCCTCCACCACCGCCGATTGCCTTCAATTATTATTTTTCGCCCTTTTTGTGGTGTTTTTGCACACAAAAAAAGTTTATTAATCAATAAACGCACACGTCAAGCGCAAGCTTACAGACGCACACAAGTAAGTGCTCTCTACACGGACAAAAAATCATTGGGTACTAAATATTTACTGAATTTTGGGTAATACAAGTATTTAAAAGATGCTCAAGAGACTGGCTTCAAACTTGCCATTATCCTCAATCTTTGTTATTTTATTTCTACATTATTTTGTTACTTTTTAACCCCTGTTTTCTCCGTGTAAACTGTATGTGCGCAGGCCAATATGTAATGTCCTGTGTGGGTGAATGAATGGTGAATGAAGCCACCCATGGGTTGCGAGAAGACGTTCGGCGTTGCTTGGTGACGACTTTGAATCATCCATCCATGGGACAGCCGCCCACCAGTTGCCACTCACAGCCACAGCCACAGCACCCATCCATCTATATACTCACCCACTGGCCCTTATCAATCCCACTCCAGATGTGTGCACTTTTGTGGCTCATTAACGGTTTGCATGCAGCCAAAATGCATGTGGTTATTCATTCAATGTGTGTGCCAGAATGCGAGTGTGTATGGTGTGTGGTGTGTGGGGTGTGTGTATGCGAGATGCGCTCGATAAGTTGAGTGGCTGTTTGCTGTTGCTGTTGTGGTGCTGCTCGGCTGCCTGTGCGTGAGTGCAAAACAAACGGAATTTTGCGCATGGCCCATCAAGAGATGCAGCCAGCCGTCAGTGTCCTTCCTGCAGGCAGCAGGATCCCACTTGCCACCCCCGAGTACCTCCATTTCCCATTTCCACCTCCATTTCCCCATTTCCCATTCCCTCCAAAATTGAGGCATCTCCAGAGCAACCGCAATTTGTGCATCATAACATCATAGCTGGGATATTTGGTGAGTTGCTGGCTCTCATTAGCATGTGTGGAATGCCAGGATTGCACTCAGTTCAACTCAAGGATCCATGCGGCAGGCATTTGCGAATTTTGTGCATCCGATGAGTTCTGAGAAGGGTTGAGTCTGAGGAGGGAGTTCGACTGGAATGTAATTAGCGCTTTTCGGATTACTGCACACAACGATTTAAGATTGATAATAGAATGAGTCCGATTTATGGATTCTTTTTTATATTTTTAACTAGCTATTTATTTAGAAACGTATTTTCATTTATTAAAGTTTTTTTAGTTTATCAGTTTGCAGCCTTAACTTGAATCATGTTCCAACAATACGTCTCTGTACGAGCTTATCTGCTAATCCCCTTTCAAAAAGTAGTCTTGAAACCTCATAATGCCCCTGCCATTACAAAGCCCAGACCATGTAGCCTCCATAAAATGTTATTGGTCAGATGTTAATTGAATTGTCTGCGGCACAATACGCAATTGTCTCGTTAGTGCCGACCATGGGAAACTGTTTAACGATCTCGCCACTGGCATTCCCATTTCCTGGGCGCCATTAAAGAGCAGGGAACACAGCACAGGTCACGGGACGTAGGACGTAGGACGTAGGACACTATTTTCCTCTGATAATAAACCCAACCACTTTGCTCTCTCTCTATTTTTCGGACTCGCTCCATTCACAGGAGGACAATAAGAAAACTGCAAGTGTGGCGAAAATTGATTCCAACATAAATAAAGGGCAGCCAAGCGTGGCCAGACAAGGATAGGAAAGGCGAGCCAAAGGATTTGCGACTGTGGCTGAAGGGGAAAATCAATAGTGGTCACATGTAAGGAGACACCAACCGAGCAGCAATATGGTGGCTATGCGGAACGGGACGGGGCAGCTGCCATTGAGGAGCTTTTGAGCGAGCTTGAACGCCAGCCAGGGAGCACCATGTCGGACCGGTATCCGGCCAGCTTCTACGATCAGCCGCATCATCCCCATTTGAGCCCTCATCCCGCCATGTCGCACTATCCGCCGCAGCCCTACAGATCCGGCTACACCGGCTACCATCCGTACGCCGGCTACGGCTACGGCTCGTCCATGTCCAGTGCCACGTACATGCCCAACTACTACCGCTATGCTCCGTACGCCTCGCCGCACTACAGCCAGCACCACCACCAGGGCATGTTCACGCCCGCTGGCCAGCAGCTGATCCCCTCCAGCGTGCTGCACTACCCGCCCAGGTCGCACCCGTACCAGCAGCAGCAGCAGCAGCCGCTGCAGCAGCCACATCATCCGCCGGGCTACGAGCAGCCACCTCCATCGCCGTACAGTTCTTCCGCCTCGTACTCAAGCCGTGGCTTCGGTGGCTACCCCGGACCCACGCCCCACTATGCTCCACCCGGGCGATCCTCCACGCCGGCGCCCAATCGCACAGTGCTGCCGCCGAATTACCTGGAACCACTGCGCAGCTACAGCGAGCAGCAGCAACATGCTATTGTCCAGCAGCAGCAGCAGCAGCAGCACTTGGCACACCTGCCGCTGGCGGCCACGCCGAAGCTTGAGGATCCGGACGTTGAGGTGGAGGCATCGGGAGCAGCATCGCCGGCCCAGCGGCTGACCACATCGCCGCCGATGATCAGTGCCACCGGAACGGACAGTGGGATCAGCAACTGCAGCACAAGAGCCCGCAGCGATAGCAGCCAGAGCACGCCGGTGTACAGTGGCGAGTATCCGGTGAACATGTCCGTGGAGTCCGCCTCCTGTGTGCCGTACCATTGCCCCGCCGATGGGCGGGACTTTGAGGAGGAGGAGCAGCTTCAGCCGGCTCCGGTGGCCGAGGCAGCACTCCGGACGGACACTCCGCTCGATATTCCCGGTAAGTTGTCAGCCTTTTATCGCGTCGCCTGTCGCTCTTTCATTACACTCTATTTAATTCGCAATTATGCGCGGCCGCGGGGGAGAATTCGTAAATTTATGCAAACATATGTCAAGGCGGATTATGTAACAAGTATTGAAAGTCAGTACAAGGGGTGGCAGTCACTCCAGCTGAAAGCAGCGATGGGAGGCAGTCACTCCAGCTGAAAGCAGCTATGGTAGGCACTGTGGGAAGCGAGGGAATACAGTGGTCAGTTTTGGCATCAAATCATAAGAGATATATTCAATATTAGGAAAACAATAAACAGAAAAAGGATAAAAACAACTAGGAAAGCAGAAAATTACTTGGAATAAATATGTTTAATACTTATAGGATTACAAATAATATATAAATATATTTTTTCAACAATAGATGGGGATAATATTCCTTTAAAATACTACCTGGATAACTGTTGTACTTGTTTTTTACCTTATAAATCAAAGACCGAAAACGAAATAGTAGATTCAGCGCCAGTCCTAGTCAGATCCTTTTCCCACATTGATTAAATTCCTTATTATCTCACCCACTGTGCCGGCACATAGCGTTATGCTTGATTCCGCATGCAAATTAATGCAAGAACTGTCCGTTCGTGTTGCCGTCATCGTTGTCAGCGTTGTCCGGAGTGTCGTCCACAAAGCTCCTCACCAGCACCTCCTCCTCCTGGGTTAGCAATGTCCGATTTCAGGTTTTTCCGCCAGCTCTCCCTTGGTTTCCCTCAGCAAAGCCGACGTTTTGCAAACACTCAACCAATCAGCGTTGGTTAACTGCTGAAATACTTCCGTTTCGCAGACAGGAGGAAGTCTGATATCGGGGGTGCTTTCGTAGGGGATGGTTTCGGCGTTAGGGGGGGCCGCCTACGTCATGGCGCTTAAGAGGACCTCAAAATTAGCTGTCTATTTAGGCACGCGAATCCCCTGGAATCCCCGACAGCCGACAACCGACTTTGCCCTGTGATGTGTGGCTTTTTAATTTTTTTGTCGTGTGTGCAAATCAATAAGTCAACGGTGGCACTGCGAGGGAACGGGAACGGTAACGGTGAATGTGGATGACCCACCAGGTGCGAAGTGAGCCCACACAGCTTTTTCTTTTTTTCTAAATATTTTGCAGAGCTGGTTGTGTGTGTGTGTGTTATCAATGGGCGTTTGACTTTCACACACACACACACACACTGGGGCGTCTAAGGGTGTCTTTCGTATGCGTGAAATGTCATCACAGCCAGCATGTAAATGAACTTTACAGCGTAATGCGGTGGTTGCCGCTTTACAACCGTTAGGCGAAGCCACCCACACAGACGGCAAACACACCCTAGACGCCCACAAACACACTCAAACACACACACACACATCCATCAAGGGAGGAACCAGCGACACCCTGGAAGAGGATTCGGTGGAGGAATCACAAGAGGTTTGGGGATTGGGAACAGCTCCCCGGTGCAATAGCCAAGGCTCGAGTTCAACTTCAACCTCAACCTCCCGATACCCAGGTCAGCGCAATATTAAGGCAAAAATCAATGTCCATAGTAGAATAGAGAGAAAGAGCACCTTAAAAGCGAATGCAATTTAGGGGGTATCATTACTACACACAGGAAGCTAGCGGAATATTTAATCAAGTCCGACTTCCTTAGCTTCCGTTGCCGCGTTAATTAACACAGAACTCTGCAATGAAATACGAGACCCAAGACTTCTCTATTAATATATTTTATATCCATAACTAGAGCTTCAGGAGAAGTAGTTACAATTAAATGAGACTTGGCAGACTGTAGTTTTTAAATAAAGTAAAGTTTACACAGAAAGTAATATTGGATTTATGTTTATAGGGAAATATTAGGGGAATTTTGTTATTAAACCAAACGGTTTTTATATTTTGTCTTTGAAAATATCAATAAATAAATAAATCTAAATTAATTTAGAGCTAACATATTGTTGTAATCATTAAAAAACACAATTTTAAAAGTGAAAATCCAGAGGTAATATATAGTTTTGCAGTAACGTGTAGGAAAATATTGAAATACTATAATATTAAATACGAAACGATTCCAAATACCTAATTATTTCATTCATCAGAAAGAAT
>JAEIIH010029527.1:0-12455 GCA_018904745.1 Drosophila orosa
CCATAGTAGCCAGTTACTTATTCTCTTGAAATTAGTTATTATATTATAAATACGTTAATATTGATTAAAAAAGTGATTAACTTTACCTATTTATATAATTTCCCATTTCAATATTTACAATTCCCTTTAAACTGGGTACCACAAAGGTCGAGAGAAGGAAATCCAGTTTATTGAATTACAATCTGTTGTGTGTTTGTGTTTTATTTTTTGAATATTTTTGCCATAACATAAACGCTTTGCATACGACAGTTCATTGTACGAATGTGGTGACAAAAAATCTCTGTTTATATTTGGTTTTGTTCTGCGATCTTCTTTTTATGTCGTTCTGCATATGGTTTGGGCATTTCCAACTACCCCAAAAAATGTCGGTCAGATGAAAGAATCTCTCGCTGGGTTATTTGTCGCCATTTGCCGATGGCTTTTGCTTTTGTTATTGCCATTGCTGCGTTTGATGCTGATTTATAAACAAACCTGTTCTCTTAATTTGCAGCTCCAAAAGAAAGTAAAATTTTGGTATTTCGTTCGTTTCATAAATTACGTCAACTTGGGAATTTCTTTTTGTGGCGTGGCGGCAAATTAAAAAAATAAAAATCGAATATTGCTTGCAAAATATATAATCAAAGTTCTTAGGACCCCGCCGAGCCGGTGCAAAGTCTGCGGAAAATTGATTGGAATTAGTATTTGCGGCCGCGGGAGAAGGAGAAGGAGCAGCAGCAGCAGCGTTTGTTGTGGCCGTGTTTTGTAATCAGTCTAAAACATGTAATTCTAAAGCAGACACGTGCCGCCCTGACAATCTTGTCAAAGGCCCCTCTATACAAGAGTATATGTATATTCAGATTGTTGCGTGTCGGTGCCGGAGGCAAAATGTATCTCTGCCAGGCGCGGCTCCGTCCGACACATGGCAATTGTTGGCTGAAAATACGGAAATACCTATTGCTGCCGTGGATGCCGCCGGTTGGAGTGGGTGGCTAATGAGGCACCCGTAAAGCCTCTTATCGCAACGTTTATTGGCCTGTCAGACCGGCAAATAATTGTGATCTATGGAGGCGAACGAGTGCGAGTTCATTTTAATAATAATAATAACAACACATAGGCCCCTACTTAGGGCTATTCATATTTTTTGTATTTGTTGTGCATTCATACCTAGGGTCCGCGGAGTACAATGCTGCATGTAATTCTGCAAAAATTACGTTGGAATTTTGAATGGAAATTATAGTATTTAATGATTTTTAAGTCTACGCGGAATGTAAATTATAACAAGGAAATTTTTAGAACTCATGGAGGAAATATTGGACCAAATTTCAAAATTATTTTATGAGCTGTCTAAAAATATGCTGTAGAATGATACACCATAAAAAAAAAACATAATCTGTCATATTTGATATCATACTTTTTAGTACAGTTTGATTGGAAATTGTTAGCTTATTCTGCTTAAAAGGCTATACATATAACTTATTATATTTCCTCATGAAAAACTTGAAACAAAATTGAAAAAAGTAATGTAATATTGCAGCTACGAATAAATGTAAATAAAATGGAACCTATTGTTTTCCCTCACAATAAACTCGATTAAAAAATTGTTAATGCCCCAAAAAGTATGCAACTATCTGCACGCACCAAGGACTGAGTACTCTAGGGTCGGCACCCCTTTAATATGCGTACATTTTTATCTCTACTAATTTGGGTCGTGTGCAAATCAGACACACATATGGATATATATTAGCTTTGGGTATTTAAAGCCCGAGAAAGAACAAAACAAACGAGTGAAAATAGCTAAGTAAGAGCTAAGCACAAAACCCCTGGGCCTTTTTAAATTATACGCTAATAAATTAGTATTTGTATTTCTTTGTTTTTTGCTTGCCCTCTCGTGGGATATGGCTAAACCCACCGATGCCTCAAGTATACTCATGGCTGTGCTCTTTAATATTTTCCCTTTTATTTATTTTCCGAAAGCAAACAGCTCCGAGGCAGATAACACGCTGCGTATGCGTAATGTGAGAAAGGAGCTTATTAAAATGATGAAGAAGGAGTATTTATATTTAGTAAATTTAAAATATGATATTAAAACGAGACTTTGGCATTTCTGACAGCTTCCAAACTTGATTTATGCGTTTTTAATAACGTTAACAATTAGTCTGCAGTGTAAGCTTCAGATTTCCTGAACATTTTATCAAAAATTTCATTTAAAAAGGATGGACAATATCCTAGGGCGTTGTATGCTTACATTTCATATATATACACAGTCAAAAATTGTCTGTCCCACGATTAATGATGATGTGTAAGTAATTAAGCGATTTAGTACAGCGTAATTAATACGGCGTGAGTTCGGAGCTGCCAGAAAAATGTGTTCTATTTAATTATGTATATGTACTAAATTTTCCCTCTTTGATGTTGATTAATCGTTGGGAATGTCAAGCCATTTATATTAGCCGACGATGCATTTTCTGTTTGTGTACACACTCTCTCTCTCATTAAAGTAACTTGTTTGTTTTCCTGGTATTTCATAGAATTTTCGCTTTCGTAAATATGAAGCCTGTAATCGAATTTTTAAAGAGTTTTTGTGGAGCCCCACACATGGGAACATATTAAGTACACGTGCCGATGTGCGGCTGTAAATTAGATTTATTAGCGTGTCAGGAGCGTGCTGTATTGATGGATCTCCGACTCAGCTGGCAGGTGAAAATCGTATTATTGGCTTGTTAACTTTCTGGGAAAAATACTGCCGCAGCGGCCACGGAAAAGTTTCCGGGCTAACACCAACATGCAAACTTTCCGTGGGCTAAGGACGGTCAGGGAAAACGTAATTTGCATTTAGCAAGTTGGAAATAATTCATGGATTTCACGTGATTCTTAACCAAAGTAACTAGAAAAGCATAAGAACTTTTAGCTTGAAAAAATTATAGCACGGCTATCCACTAATTGATCCCTTAAGACTTGAGGACTTGTTTTGTCTCGAAATCTGTAAAGTTAAAGCATTTCCTTGTCATGCTCATCATCACTTTAATTCAGACTTCCGATGTGTCAGTAATTGTCTGAACTTTTCGTTAACCAAAACCTGGCAACAAGGCAAACGTTTTTATTTTGTGGTGTGACTTGTTCGGAAAATAAACGAAAAAAGACAGCAGACTTGGGAAATCCGAAGAGTTTATACTCTACGTTTTAGTGGGAAATGAATTTATCTCTTTAGATGTAATATATATATCTTCGTTATATTTGTTAAGGCTTATAGTTAAATAAAAGTTATATTTAAGAAAACTAAAAAGCTATGCTAAGGTACTGAGAAACACTCCAACAAGTGCACAAAACTTAAACGAAGCTTAAATTTGTTAAGTTATAGGAGCAAATGGCAAGAAAATTAAGGCTCATTGCCTAGTATCAAGCTCCCTTTGATTTCAGTTGCATTACAAACACATCGTACCAAAAGCATTAGCAACGGCAGCTGTCTTAGTTTTTATTTTGGAAAATTCAGATTGCCAAAGCTAGAGGCAAATTTCTCGAGAAACTCATTCAATTATCTAAGGGGAAAATGCCAAAGGCTTAAAAGCCAGGGGCGGAGAGGCCAAAGGCAAAAGTTAAATGGTGCGTTTATGGTTATGTCCCCTGCAAGCAATATATAATGATGTTGGGGGGAGCTAAAAACTGCATCCTCTCTTTGAGAACATAATCACTTACTCTTACCATCACTTTCAATTTGAATTAATTATCTCTGATGCTTCAGTGAAGTGCATACATGTAATTATGGTTTTATTTAAAGCCCTTACTCTTGTCACTACCTGCGATTTTATAATTTAAATCCACAATTGGCAGCTGTCAATAATGGTTAATGAATATATTTTGATGATTGCTCTTTACACTTTAAAAATATGTGAGTGCTATATTTGGTCAGGTCAGCCCGTTGTACTTTGTACCTAAAGGTAAGAAGCAAATACATTTTTATTTTATATAATATAACTATAATTTCATTTTTTAACTTATATTTATCAGGGGTTCTTTATTTGCCAACCGTACTAGGTACATGTACCTAGGCATTCAAACCATCTCTGCTAGACATTCACAGTGTCCTGGCTAAAGGAGGCTTAAGCCTTCAGCAAGGAGCAGGAGCATATGCTGCCTGTTTGTCTTTCGGATGTGGCGTTCATGCATAATTAATCACTATGTGACGCCGCCGGGAGAGTTGAATCGTGTGTGTCAGTTGACATGGCCGAGCTTTTTTATCATTGCCACAGACAACAGGCCGCTATATTTATCTTTTCACTTCGCCTCCTTCCGCCGGTGCAATCTCTGGCGTCATAAGCGATCCCGGTACGAGAGACACGTTAAAACGTTAAACAGGACGAAGGATAAGAGAACGGAAAATCCAAGTCGGGTGAAAACGATGTTAATGTCAAGTGGGTGCCCGAGCACGTCTTGCTGCGATAATTGTCAGCGTAAATCATGCAGAGGAGCAACAGAAAAGGAAATGCTTACAGAAGGGAAAAAAACAAAAATATATAAACCTGGTGGTGTTACTTCCGAGCTAGAAAAGCAAGTACACCTTTAATATTATAGAATTGGAAGAGTATTTTAAGGGAAATAAACATGAATAATGTTGAGGAGTTTAAGTGAATAATGGATCCCCTTCTTATTATTATTTCCAATCTCTTTGGTTACATTTAAAGTCTAAAATAATTTAAAATTTACATATATTCATGTTTCCTTTGATTGCCATGATTTCTCGCAGTGATTTAGCTTGACCTGTTGTCGCGTTTCTGAATCATGGCAAGTGACATCCGGGAAATCGTTGGCATTAGCGCAGACATTTTCCTTGGTCGCCCCATTGCCGCATAATTGAAATAAATATCAAGCTCGTGTCATCCTCGGGGCTTTTGGTCGAGCGGAAAAGTGGTGAGGTGGCACTTTATTGAAATGTGTTTGCTTATTTGAAGGCAAACACAACCAAAGTGGCAGTTGCGTTTATACTGGGAATTGATTTTAATGGAAATATTTACATTTGAGTAATACTACGGGCATTTGGGGACTTTTCGCAATTGGAAATTGTGAAAGCCAGGCTAAGTGCTGCCTTGTATTATTTGCTGTTTCGTTTTTTAAATGGAATACAAACCGAGAGGTAGAAACAAAGTGTTGAATGGTTGCTGTGAAAATGTTCTTACATTTCTCAAATTAATGCGCAAAACAACAACAACAGCGGGTGGAAAAAATTATGCAAATCACGTAATTTTTTATTTCCGCCGTGTTGAAAAGTGAAGACGACACGGTTTTTGTTTCAAGCTGATGCGTGGAGCAGGAGCCGGGGGTGGTTTTGTATTTTTCTTGCCCAGTTTTATTGCAAACACGCGCGTAGGCAGATCTTTTGCCAAAATATACTTGAGTTTATGAGGGGTCTTCATGGTTTTACGGCTATTTTATGTTTTTTTTTTTTGAGAAATTTTAAAGTACATTTTCAGCACTAGCCAAATTTATAATTAATTTTCTTTAAGAAGCACTTCAAGTAGTAAGTAAGCATTGCAATATTCTTATTTTTCAAATTCCCCGCCACTTGCGCATCATCGGCATCGCTATCGATTGTTATCGCACATGCGCAGGAGTATCGATAGGCAAACAGCTGGCCGCTGTGTATACTTATCCAATATGGCTGCAAGTAAAAAATTGTAACGCTGCGGGAAAAAAATCGGAAAAAAATGCATCTTGCATTGAAATTTGTGCTCGCATTTTAAGCAAATAAATCAAATTAACGTAAACGAGACAAAAACGTATACGAAAACACTGGAAAACCCGAGTGCGCGTGAAGAAAACTGTGCGGAATTGAGAAAAACGTAAAAATACGCCGGGCCCCGCCAAAAAAAAAGAGACTCTCCCCTTCCACTTTTGCAAAGTGATTGCTTGCTTGTTCGAGAGAAAAAAAAGAGGAAAATAAATACAATAAAATCCAAGCGTAATGGAGGCAGACATAACGCCCGTGGCAGAAACTAATGGAACCGCCGGGATTAGTCCCGAGCTGCAGGAAAATGCTCGGGAAAACCCACAGGAGCCGCCACAGCAACAGGAGAGCGTGAAATCCCTGGATGACGGCGGCGCTGGAGCTGTGGGAGGGATTATGGAGTACCTAGAGGTGCGTTGAGCTTAAAGAACCTGCAAGAAATCCACACACTTCACGGTTTATTAACTTTATTTTACAGGATTCCGAGGCAAGAGCAGCAGCCACCACGGCTGGGAATCAGGGGGCAGAGGCGGAATACCTTGACGAAGAAATGCCAACGGAGGAGGAGGAGGAGGAGAAGGAAGCCGATGGATTAGGCGGTCCCGAGGAGGAGGAGGGGGAGGCAGAGCAAGCCCAGACAGACGGACAGGCAGCAAGCAATAACGATAATGAAGAGGGAGAAAAAGAAGCTGAAGATGCTGCAGTAGCAGCAGCAGCTGAGGAAAAGGACGATGCAGGAGGAGAGACAAAAAAAACAACCGTTGAAGCAGCAGCAGCGGACGAGGATGAAGCCGCAAAGGGTGAAGGAGAAGGCATAGCAGACGATAAAGATGAAGAAGAAGCTGAAGAAGAAGGCGCGGCCGAAGAGGCAGAAGATGAGGGAGAAGATGCCGACGGCGAGGAAGATGAGGATGAACCAGAAGATCCCACCGAGGAAGGAGAGGAGGTTCTAGAGGCCGAGGCCAGCGATGAAGAGGGCGAACTTATCACCGGCGATGAGCCCGGCGAACATGGCGATGGCGAGGCCACGGCAGCTCCCACCCGCGAGCGTAAAATAGAGGAGGTGGTGGACGAGAACCAGTGCCGCGTCTGCACCAGCAAGGAGGATCTAGTCGACCTGTTCAAGAAGCAAATCGATGCCACGCCCGCGGACATGCTGCTGGTCATCTGCCCCAGTGTCTCGATTCTGCCCAAGGACTTTATGCCCCAGTTCATCTGCACCAAGTGCCTGGAGAGCCTCACCATTGCCATACAGTTGCGGAAGCAGCTGGAGACCACGGACCAGGATCTGCGCAAGCGCCTGTCTCGCAGCAAGAACAAGGTGCGGCGTCCCCGTGGCTATGTGGTCATCGATGCACCAGTGACCGATTCCAGTGAGGATGAAGAGGAGCTCGACGACGAGTTCAAGGTATCCGATGTGGGCGGTTCGACGAGTGCGGATAGCGATTCCGTAGACTCTGATGCCAGCACCGATAAGAAGGAGAAGAAGAAGCCAGGACGTCCGGGACGTCCGCGTAAGATCCCATTGAAGAGGAGTAATGAGGATGATGACGATGAATCGCCCAGTGTCCCGAAGAAGAAGTATCCAACCACACCGGCAGCGTCCGTCGGTCCATTCGAGTGCGAACACTGCGATCTGACCTTCTCCCGCAAGCAATCCTATGTGCTGCACCGCAAGACCCACGAACGGACGGAGCACACCTGCCCCATTTGCGGCAAGAAGTTCAAGGTGGAGTGGGCCTACAAGACGCACATGGAGCGGCACGAACAGGAGCGTGCGCAGTTCCGCTGCGAGCTGTGCTCCCAGGTATTCCGACTGCGGGCGGAACTCAAGCGCCATATGGCCGTGAAGCATGACGAGCATGGCTTCATCTATGAGTGCAAGCGCTGCCAGAGGACCTTCCTCACATCGCAGCGGTTGCAGCGCCATCAAGCCATTGGCTGTCAGCGGCCAAAAGAGGAGGTGCGGATCAAGGAGGAGCCACGGATCAAGATGGAGCCACGCATGAGGGACGAGCCGCGCATCAGCCATTCCCACGGTCATGGTAACCATGGCAAGCGGCGCCCCGGAGAGGGTCGAGATCTATTCAAGGCCGTTGCCCCACCAACCACCACTTACTGGAGCGACAGCTTCTCGGACTAGGATGTCGGAACGAAATTTTAATCAACGATTTTACGTTTCCCCCTTAGATGTAAGAAATAAGTGCAAACAAATCACATTTGTAATAAATAATACAAAGTAAAATAGGTGGACACAAAATGATGTTTAAATACACACACTTCTATCTAAGCGGATAAGTAAAAATAATCAAATAAAAACTATGATTTATCATAAATACTGTATAGAGCTGCATTTAATGGAATTACCCATCTGTCTGTCTAACGTCTGTCATCTAAAGTTGGCTCAAACTCTCAGTTACCTCACGAACTGTTATCGTTTTGGAATTTTAAGTTAACTTAAGTTTGTGCTGTGTTCCAAACTAATATATTCTGTCAGCCACAGCAAGTGAGTTTTGCAAACAACTTGACGCTTCCCCAAGTTGGCCATAATCTGACATTTCATGGCAACGCCTTCCTTCAAGTATAATAGCATTTGCCCCCATAAATTGTTTAAATGAAATTGTGGAAGAGAGATTAAAAAGCAGGAGTAGTAAGCTTCATATGAAAATTATGCTTCTGAAAGAGCATAAATGCTCTAATGCAATGCAGCTGTATAAAGCGAAATTGTGTCCATTTAAACCAGCTTTGCGCTGTTAAATAGCAGCATTTAATGCTCATTAGAGGACGACAAACTGCATTGCAGCACAATCAAGACCACAATTTAGGGAGCACAAGAAACAACAAGGGTTTAACTGCAGGGATTATATTTACCCGACTAAAGCCAGCCAAGTGGTTGAATTGCAGTGAAATGTGTACATGTGCTGGATGAAACATTATAATTAGACTTTATAAACTGCACATTTTAGGAAAATAACTTTCAGTAACCAACATGCAGGTGCGGATAGATGATGGAAGTTAATATGTTATTTTCTATTATTACAATTTCCCTTTAAACTCTAAAAACTTCTAATATAAAATTTCATGAAGAATAATTTTTATATTACGTAAAAATAAATTTTAAATTATTTATTAATCAGTTTCTAAGTTGTCCCTTGCTTTAAAAATGCTATTTAATTACAAAGCTTACATAGTTTCTTTAAAATTTGATTAGAACATTCGTGAAAACAGTTTATTTTGCATTTTTATCATTTTATCGGAGAAACCATTACCTTTTTCTAAAGTGGTACCTTTTGATCTGACAAATCGTAAGCTGATTATAAATTCTGATTCTATAAAAGCAGCGGAGGGCACAAGATCTAACGGTTTGAGCAGCAGCTTGGCCAGATGCCTCCGAAAAAAGATAACGGTTTGAGCAGCTTGAACAAATTGAGCCACGGCGTGCCCATCGCTGCTATAAAGAGTAGTCTCCCTGCGCACATTATTGGTATTCATCGTCACTACGTTGGTGTCCCTTTCTAAGTGATTTTTACCTGGAAATTCAGGAATAGAAAAAAGACTATCCCTAAGAATTATTTTCTGCATGTTAAATTTATTTATCGCTACGTTTTCGGCCTTTCCCAGTGATTTTAACCTGCAATTTATGGAATACAAATATTTTTCCTTCATAATTTATTGATTTAATATTTTATGTGCAATTTATTTGTAATTCCTCAGTTTTATATTTATTTTTACAGTGTGATTTGGGAAAATTTTGTTCTTTTGCTTTTATTTATAATTATTACAAGTTTTTTTTCCGTTGTGTTGTGTGGGGCTTCGTTTAACTTTAGAACAACTTTAACTTTTCGAACCCCACAAAGTTCAAAGTTTAAGAGCCACCTGTCCCCTCATTTAAAGACGATTAAAGGGGCTACTAAACCAGCCTAAATGTTTGGATTCATATAAAATGTACGTATATTTACAAAAGCGGTTGGTTGTTGACAATTTCCAGGTAGGAGGACCGATGCAAATACGAGTTTCTGGGAATTCTGTTGCAGGATTTGAGGATTCTAGTGCGCTGCCATTGCTGTTTCTGCTTACGCCTTGCCGGAGCTCATTAGAAGTGGTGGAGGGAGTGGTAGGTGGGCAGGTGATAGGACACCGAGTGCACAGGATGGTGGGCGATCAGGGGGGCGTGGGCAATGAGCGGTGCATGCGAGATGAGCGGCGCATGCGAGATTATGGGGGCGTGATGCACGACCGTTGGGGCGGAGACGTAATGCGAGTGTGTCAGCAGAGGGGCGTGGTACCCCAACCCGAGGGAGAGTCCTCGCTTGGCCTTCACGGAAGACTCCTGCTGCTGCTGCTGCTCCTCGGCGGCGGGAGCAGGTGCGGCCAGGATGCAGGCAGCGCTGGCGATGAGCAGGAGCAACTGTTGCGTGTCCAGGAATTTTCCATTAGCGTTTAATGAGCGAGCGAGGAAAAATAGAAAATGTTAGCAGAAATACTTGAAATATTTG
Source organism: Drosophila orosa (assembly GCA_018904745.1). Taxonomy (NCBI): domain Eukaryota; kingdom Metazoa; phylum Arthropoda; class Insecta; order Diptera; family Drosophilidae; genus Drosophila; species Drosophila orosa. Next base: position 10,195 of record JAEIIH010029527.1, read on the forward strand.
ACTTGAGTGCGAAAGTGTTGTTTTTGTTATTTGCTTTATTGTTTTTAATGTTTTTTTGTTTTGTTGCAAATGCCATGGCTTACAGTGAATTTCATTTTGTTTGTCTATTTATGATTTATGGTATCGGGCACGACTTGAAGCTCCTTGCACGCTGGCTTTAATTCAACTAACATCGCTGGCAGCCAGAACGACTTTATTTATACGATTTTCGGGCAGCTGCGCGGATTGTTAGAAACTCACTCAAAACTAAGTCAAACGCACTCATTAGGCAAAAACTATTTAGGCCCAAAAATAAAGTAAAAATCTGGCAAAAAGACACACGCATTGAGAAAAAAAACAAAATATATGTATATATGCCCACATTAAGCCAAAATTGCACAAACAAGCCAAGCCAAGCCAAGCCGAGTATCTGAGTGCTCGGCCGTGTATCTGAGTATCTGAGTATCTGACAGAACGCCAGTCGCAAGCGTGTGTTTCTTTTTAATTCAGCAAATTATTTCGAGTACTCAAGCCTCACTTTGAGTGCCAATTGCCACCATAAATTATGTGCAGCTCTCAATAACTTCAACGACTAAATGTCCAGGCCATAAACAACAGTAATTTCATATTGGCAACTAACTGATTTTGATGGCCAATAGATTTGGAGAATTTTGTAAGCTTTAAAGCAGCGATGGGCATGCCGTGGCAGCTGACAGAGCTGTGTTGCTCAAACCGTTAGATCTGGTGCCCTCCGCTGCTTTTTTAAGAGTAAATAAACCTCCTTCAACTTCACTTTTCACGGCAATGACTTCAAAGTGTTTTTCTTAAATATAAAATAAATCAAATTATCTATGTAAATACTTGTTTATATCAATGTTTGAATTTACTGATGCTGATTTAATGTAATTACAATATTTATTCCTGTGTAAAACAATAATCCAATTGAAGTGTGGCTCTCTAAACCCATTTCCAGTTAAATAAATACATGGCTAATCCTTCCATGCCTGATTTAATTTAACAATTTATTTTTGTTTTCATTGCCAAATTCGTTCGAGTATATGCAAACTACCATTGCTCTTATTTATCTCGTTTATAATCTAGGCAAAGCAATTCAATAACTTTTCCAGCCAGCTGCCCGGCTCCCGGGGAGACTCTGACAAATGGGTTCAATAAATTTTGTATGAGCATGAATTCCATTATGACTAGAAATGATTTGAACAATTTGTTTGAGCCATTACGCAGAGACGGCAACAAATGGTTGACACACACTCTGCGTTTACCTTGGCTAATTGAAAACGGTTGAATTTTTAAGGTACGTAGTTCGAGGGGGAGGATCTGTTAACGTTTAACGTTTAAATGGTAGTTCTCGCCCTTAACGGTCTTCATAATTAGGCCCTTGTTATGGCCCACAAAGGCCTCGGAGCTCGAAGCTGTTGGGAATCGTTCAGCCAATTGGCCCAGCGGGAGTTATATGGCCTGAGTTCTATCCGATAAAACACAGTTCTCAGTATATCCCGGAAAATGTGGTAATAAAAAATGGGGAAATAAACTCACACACACACAAACGCACACACTGGAGGCGAATATTTGACAAGCGGAACGTTAATTAACGGCATAGCGAATGGCTAAAAAAAGAAGAAGAGGAGAAGAAGGAAAAAAAAAACGCGAAACAGCAGCTAGCAAAGGAAGAGCCTGGAGTGCCATTGCTGTTTATCTGCAGCTGTCAGTTGATGGCGCCATTTTGTTTCCCTTGTGCCTGTATGCGTAAGTGTGTGTGTGTGCGGGGTGGGGTGGGCCTCTAAGGATGTCTGTGGGTGCGCCACCTGTTTAGACATATTCCTCAAGGCCACGTGCCTGCGAATTGAATGCGACTTAAGCAACTTGATGGCGGCAGTAGCTAACTAGATAATTGCCAAGAGCCAAACCGCCCAACAGTTGCCAAACAGCAAATGGCTAAGCCAAAAGCCTTGACTTTCCCTACGTGGTAATTAAAAATTAATGAAAGAAAGCGCCAAATGGGGAGTTACACTGCTTTAATAGATTCATTTTCTAACGTCGTGTTAATTAATTCAATGCAAGTGCCCTAAAAACTTTTTTATTTATTGGTTTTTGGTAAATAGATAGATTAACAATAATTATTATACTTTTTTTTCAGAGTTAACTTGATTAGAAATGAGAAAAAATGTTAAATTTGTCTTCTTTTTTAAATATTTTACTTAAAAAAACTAAATATTATTTAAGATATTCTATGGGAGACCCTAAAAACTCTTTTATGTATTTGT
>JAEIIH010029537.1:0-17212 GCA_018904745.1 Drosophila orosa
ATTAGATTAGAAACCGTTTATTAAGGAGTCTGAAGACTGCCTTAAAGAAAACGTTTATTCAAGAGTCCCTGTATATTATGGCTTTAAGAAAAATCTTTTATCAAAGTAATTACAAAAATCAATAGTTTAGCTGGAGACAATTATTTATTCCTTTTATATTTCCAATATTTTATATTTATAAAATGTAAATAAAGACACAGAAATCGACGTAGGTTTTAGATAAATCTGAAAAGGTCAAGAAATATCGAATAAAATATCTTAAACGCCATTTTCTCTTCACATTTTCAATTTCCCTTAAATCCACAGTGATTTCTGTAACAAACCTCATAAACTTTCTTTACCAAAAATCTAAACACACTTTGATAAGCATGTTTTAAATGTCAATTATTACAATCGTGACTTAAGCGATTTAATTTTTCCTTTGCTAATTTTAAAAACCTTTCGGGCCACCTTTTTCCCAGTACATAGTCGTCATTTAGAGTTTTGGAATATTTGCCCTGCACTCTGCCTTTGCCATCGAAGAATTCCTTGAGCGTTCGATGCCGAATTTCGGATATTAATCGTATCCTTTGATTTCTCTCCCCCAAAAACAAAAAACAAACCACTTCTAGTCTGCACGTTAGTTGTACATAAAAAATGCCATTTGTCCGTGGTGTCCAAGTGTCCGGGCATGCGAGATGAGGTGAGTCTTGGGCCATAAACCAGAGCTCCGATATCTAGCTAACTCAGTTGTGTCCGCAGCAAACCAAGGTGGAGGTGGTGCCGGCGGGCCAGCGCTTCAACGTGAATGTGCCGCACCGCTTTGTGGTGCACAGCTACAAGCGGTTCACCTTCTGCGATCACTGCGGATCGCTGCTCTATGGCCTGATCAAGCAGGGATTGCAGTGCGAGACTTGCGGGATGAACGTGCACAAGCGCTGCCAGAAGAATGTGGCCAATACGTGCGGCATCAACACCAAGCAGATGGCCGAGATCCTCAGCTCGCTGGGCATCTCGCCGGACAAGCAGCAACCGCGCCGCTCCAAGTACTTGAACCAGCAGGGCGGCGAGGATAACTATGGTGCCTCCTTGGGACCCGACGGCGACGGCGCACCGGGCCAGTCCTTCCGCAGTGGCACCCTCTCGGCGGACAGCCTGGCCACCTCCACCACAACGCTGACCAGTGGCTACAACAGCAGCAGCTGCATGAGCCTGGCCGTGGGCGGTGCCGGCGGTGGTGGTGGTGGTGGTGCCACTGGAGAGACGCGGCCCGGCAAGTGTTCCTTGCTTGATTTCAACTTCATCAAGGTGCTGGGCAAGGGATCTTTCGGCAAGGTGATGCTCGCCGAAAAGAAGGGCACCGACGAAATCTATGCCATCAAGGTGCTCAAGAAGGACGCCATCATTCAGGACGACGACGTGGACTGCACCATGACGGAGAAGCGCATCCTGGCGCTGGCCGCCAACCATCCCTTCCTGACTGCGTTACATTCCTGTTTTCAGACCCCGGACCGCCTCTTCTTTGTGATGGAGTACGTCAACGGCGGCGACCTAATGTTCCAAATACAAAAGGCGCGCCGCTTCGAGGCCGCCCGGGCGGCCTTCTATGCAGCGGAGGTGACTTTGGCCCTGCAGTTCCTCCACACCCACGGCGTTATCTACCGCGACCTGAAGCTGGATAACATCCTGCTCGACCAGGAGGGCCATTGCAAGCTGGCCGATTTCGGTATGTGCAAGGAGGGCATCATGAACGGCATGCTGACCACCACCTTCTGCGGCACGCCCGACTACATTGCCCCGGAGATCCTCAAGGAGCAGGAGTATGGCGCCTCTGTCGATTGGTGGGCGCTCGGCGTCCTCATGTACGAGATGATGGCCGGCCAGCCGCCGTTCGAGGCGGATAACGAGGACGAGCTCTTTGACTCGATCATGCACGACGACGTCCTATACCCTGTTTGGCTGTCACGCGAGGCCGTCTCCATTTTGAAGGGTAAGACTGTGTTTTAAGACTCTGATTTATTTGTTAACTTGTAATGTGCCTTGGATTCCTGCAGGTTTTCTCACCAAAAACCCGGAGCAGCGACTGGGTTGCACTGGCGACGAGAACGAGATACGCAAGCATCCATTTTTCAACAAGCTGGACTGGAAGGAGCTGGAGAAGCGCAACATAAAGCCACCATTCCGACCGAAAATGGTCAGTAGCCTTGATTTCCCTGATTTCTTTAGGAATTTCCAATTAAAAATTGGTTTTATTTGCAGAAAAATCCACGCGATGCCAACAACTTTGATGCGGAGTTCACCAAGGAGGATCCGGTGCTGACACCGATTGGTAACGAGGTCATTCGCTGCATCAATCAGGATGAGTTTGCGGGCTTCTCGTTCGTGAATCCAAAATTCGGACCGGAGCGCAAAGTCTACTAAGAAGGCAACCTCCCCCCCAACGATCGCAGTTCATGTTCACTTGGAATGGGGCTGGCTGAGACTGGGTATCCCGGTTAACTGGCCCCACCACCAGATCGCTCCGAATCGTCGTTGTCGTTCGGTCATGTCCGATCGTTCGGCGCCTAGCGCATCCTCCCAGCACAATCTAGTTTATCGTTTATTGTTTATTGTTTATCATTTCCATTTAACTCCCCCGGTGAACGCTTCATTGTTGTCTGTTTCTGTTGTAGTCCACTTGATCATCCACATTCACATCCACATCCAATTACCAGTGCCAATTGTCGTGAAACTGCTAAGCTTCGACTTGATTTAAGGCGCACACACACACACATCACAAGGACAATGTTTGCATTGTTCCGAATTATCCCCACGATGAAGCCAGAAGTTAGTGCTGCAAATGAAACGATGTTTTTTGTAGGAGAAATCATCAATGTTTTACCAAATCCCTAGCCTATTCCTCTTTGAATTTATTTATGTTGTTTGCCAACAAAAAAGATCGTCCCCCACACACACACACACACCCATCTAGTCAATGCCCAGTGGCTGAGTGCATTTTGTTATTAGTTATTTATTGATTGTTCGATCGATGTGCCGAATCTCAAGTTTCGCACTCACAGCATCCGACAGCAACCAGGCAGAGAGCGAGGCACTTGCTCCAAGCGAATCTCAAGGGAATTTCTAAACACAATAGCCGCAATGTGCCGTCTCTACCACACACACACACGAACACACACAACATTTAGTTTCGAGTTTGAAATCTTGCACAACTTCCTTCTCAAGTATTAAAGCGATATTATTTTACAAATTATTACCTTATTGTTATACATAAATATTTATAAAAAACGAAATGAAATGAAATGAAGAGAAAGCGAAAATCAAGCCAAAAAACCCCTCTAATACAAAGCGCATACAATTTACCAGCAAAGAGAAAAACGTATAGCTAAACTAATCATAGAAATAAATGCTAAAAACCTACAAAATGAGAATGTCTATAAAAATTCATATTAATTTATGCTAAAAACAAATTATGAATACAACCCCCAAAAAAACAACCAATGTGTTTAGCCAGTAAGCGGAGGAGCCGGAGGAGAACAAGCATATTATATATACAGTATATAATATATATGAACCATATATAAATTGTGAAACTAAAGGCATATATATATATATAATACACACACACACAACCACAACAAAAGAAAACAAAACACTTAGCGTAATGAGGGAAATCCGTCAACAAATTATATATATATGAAATTATGTGGCATAGGATGAGTAAGAGATAAAAACAATATTCGCGTTTACATTATGTGTTGATTTCAAAAGCCAAAGACTCAAAGCTAAATATTCGATTTGAACTAACCCGAGGAGGCAAGTTTTTAAGCATACCGCATCGAAATTGGATCAGTATCATTTATCATTTAAATGTTATTACTATTTACTATTATTATTTACTCTACTTACTAATTTCGTGTCTGTTTTCTGCTTTGATTTCCATCTACCGCTAGACGGGAGATCATTTAAAAGTATATATTTAATAATAAATCGATGGGAGTGCAAGGATAACAAAAGATTTATTAACTATTAAGCAGCGTTGTTAACTAAAACAAAATGCAAGGCAGAGGCAAGCGCATAAACACACACATTTGTATGTAATGTAATGGATAAAGAGCCCAGTGTCTAATAATATTTGTGAAATAGCAAAACAAAAACAACCCGGCGTAAGCGCTAGTTACCCAATTACAATTTAAATGTTAACCCAAAGTATTTTCAAGAACGCATTTTACCAAAGCAACAAACAAACAAATAACAAACAAACAAACAAGCAAGGAAGTAAACCAGAAGATGTGAAGAATGACGATGGAGGAGTATAGGCAAAATGTTAAAGGCTATTAATAATTTTTTAAACAATGCGCTCAAATCGCCAGCTGGATAGAGGGCGCGTATTCAATTAAAAGATATAAATAAATAATAAATAAATATATAACAAAAAGAAAAAACAAAGCAGTAAAACGCATCCAGCCAAGAAGATGATGATGATGAGGGATCAGAGGAATATTTAGGTGTCAAGATAGTAGGCAAATCCACTGGTTGTGGTTGAACAAAGAACAGGCAAAAGTTAATTGAGGAGCCAGAGAAAAGCAGGATTAAATATACTATAAAAGGAGGAGGAAACAGAAAAGGGAATAACAAATCGCGTAACCGTAACCTGACAACAAACCAGTTAAAGTTATAGGACAAATGTGCAACCAAATGTTAGCTATAAGCTCATTCTCTCAATATATGCAAAAAGCTGAACAATTGACCCTTTCGCTTGCCAAAGGTCCTGTCCCCCTGTCCCCTGAACGTACTCACTCCTCGATCAGCTTAGCTAAACTTTTTCTGGAGCCATCACCCAGGCAACACTCTCACTCTCTGACAAACAAATGAAACCAACTTACATATGTGCAACTTTTTCACGTACCTTTCGCATCTTAGAGATACATTACATACTTAAATAGAACTTATTAAACGGAAAAGCCCCCGAAATCATTGTCTACAAATTGTTAACTGATCTAAGGCAAAGAACTACACACACACACAAACACTCGAACTACTAAGGAAATATATTGAATTATTTATTATTGATCGCGGCGGCGGCGCACAAAACTAAAGCGCGGCCAACTGAGACACAAGATATGGTTTTATTAAAAGGAGCTATAGCTAAGCTGCGCAGATCATTGCAAGCGAATTAATCATTAGCCGAATGAAAGCAAAGCAAAGTATTCAGAAACACACCAAAAAAGCACAACACACAGCCGTTGAAGTTGAAGTTGAAGTTGAAGAAGAACCAGACTAAAACACAGAGGAAAATGCATAAATAAAGTCTAAGTTATGTTTAAACCAGAGATAAATACAAGTAACGGTAAAGTCGAAAGTCAACAGTTGATATGTTGTAAAAAAAGCTATTAAATAAAAAACAAGAAGGGGAAAGTTTACCAAGGAAGGCAGGAAGAAGTGAAGAAGGCAGAATTGAATGTTAAAGAAGCTACTAAATAAATGGTATAAGCAGATGCAGATGTGTGCAAAAAGATAACCAAAGAAAGCAAAATTGAAAACAAGAAATTGATTTATAACATTAAGTGAAAACTAATTAATAAATAAAGAGAGGTAACACCTATGAAAAATGTAACTAATTGTGTTTGAATTTAATTTTTGAAAAGAAATGGGCTGAAAAAGAGAAAGGAGAGAGAAAAAGGGCAGAGTCTACAAATAAATGGAAGGTAATGTAGATTATAAAAATAAATAATAGGTATAAACGTCAACAAAGTAAATCAACAGGTTTATAAAAATATTTTAGGGATTTTAACAGTTTTTAATATGCAAATTTCTTTTAGTTTTTTTGTTTTTCTGTCATAAAATTATACAAATAAATAATGGGTATACATATATGTCAACAAAGTAAATCAAAAGGTTTATAAAAATATCTTAGGGATTTGAACACTTTTAAAATATGCAAATTGATATAATTTTTCGTTTCAAAATGATTTGATTCAAAAAGTTTTCAAATTTAACAGCTCGTGTACAGAAGCATTTAACAGAGTCTTTGAGCGATAAGTTATCGGCGACACGGCTCATCTCTAACAGGGTTTTTTTTCCTAGATTTAGGGGTTTTTTGATGTCCTATGCGGAATTTTAGGGGGACAGGAAATTAAGGGACTTTTTCAAAGCTCGTTAGGTGCAATTTTTATTTCGATTATTTAGGAGGAAAGTCAAATTTTTATCACTGAATATCTCTTGTTAGATTCCACAAGCAAAACTCTGATAAATCTTCCAATTCTGGTAAGCAAAACGCTGTTATTGCTTTCTTTCTTTGAAATCCAAGAGCAAAACTCTTTTAACGCTAATAATACTATTAAAATATAACTCACAATAAGATGTTTCTTTTTTATATTTTTGAAATTAACTGTGTTCTTTTTAATTTTTCAGGGGGAAACTGGATTTTATAGGGGAAAATTCAACTTTTTGAGATTATTTAGGAAAGAAAGTGAAATTTGCATCTGGCAACACTGCTAACAGCGCACATGTTGCCATCACAAGAAGAAGAAACACAGTCAAAACAAATAATTATTTAATTAAATTTAGCAAATTTAAAGGAGTTAAGCCAGCGCCAGTCAAAATGCCAAAGGTGAAAACGGAAAAGAAAACCCGCATCCACACCGAGGTGCAGAAGCAGGGTGAGTTTAATCCGTAAATCGACCAAAAAACAAAAAGTAAACATTGCCTACATCCGAATGCATTTCAAACCAGGAATCGTATTCAACAAGGACTTTGGCCAGCACATCCTGAAGAATCCGCTGGTGATCACCACCATGCTGGAGAAGGCCGCCCTGCGCGCCACCGATGTGGTGCTGGAAATCGGTCCCGGTACCGGCAACATGACCGTACGGATGCTGGAGCGTGCCAAGAAAGTGATTGCCTGCGAAATCGACACTCGGCTGGCGGCCGAGCTGCAAAAGCGTGTCCAGGCGACGCCGCTGCAACCAAAGCTGCAGGTGCTCATCGGTGACTTCCTCAAGGCGGAACTGCCCTTCTTCGACCTCTGCATTGCCAACGTGCCCTACCAGATCAGTTCCCCGCTGATCTTCAAGCTGCTGCTCCACCGTCCGCTCTTCCGCTGCGCCGTCCTTATGTTCCAGCGCGAGTTTGCCCAGCGACTGGTGGCCAAGCCGGGCGATAAGCTCTACTGCCGCCTGAGCATCAACACCCAGCTGCTGGCCCGCGTCGACATGCTGATGAAGGTGGGCAAGAACAACTTTAAGCCGCCACCAAAGGTCGAATCGAGTGTGGTGCGCCTAGAGCCAAAGAACCCGCCGCCAGCAGTCAACTTTACCGAGTGGGATGGCCTCACACGTATTGCGTTTCTGCGAAAGAACAAGACGCTGGCGGCCACCTTTAAGGTGACCTCCGTGCTGGAGATGCTCGAGAAGAACTACAAGCTGTATCGCTCCCTGAGAAACGAGGTAAGTAAAGGTGTAATCTTTGCAGGGATAAGGGGCTTTCTCTTCTACTAATTAATGTATTTATAGTTTATTAATCACGTTTTTCGATGTAGTTTATATTTACAATTCGTTATTTATTAATTTATACGCTTACTTTCTGGCAGCCCATTGAGGATGACTTCAATATGCAAAGCAAAGTCATTGGCATCTTGGAGGAACTTGACATGGCCACCAATCGTGCGAGAAGCATGGACATTGACGACTTTATGCGACTCCTAATGGCCTTTAACTCAGCGGGCATACACTTCAATTAGTTCTATTTATTTAAGCTTGTTAAACATTGTACAATATAACACCCACAATAATATACATCAACGTTAAGCCAACGAACTTTGGTTAATTCTGTTGTTTGTGATGAAAACAGGTATGTTACAGTATATATTGGTTAAGATAACCCAGGTAAGCCTGCAGTTTATTTAGGAAATCAGTAAGTAAAAGAGATTAAGGGAAATACATATGTATTTTAGCTCATCTTCCGGGGAATTTCAGGAAAAGCCTTTAACTCTCATCAATTTTAATCAGTATCCCCACATCGACATCACCTAATCTGTATGAGAATCTGATCAGCTGATGTAGGAGAGAGGGATTCTCGGGCAAGTTGAACTGCGCAATTGGAAACTAGTTGATTAACAGCTTCGATTCGATCAGTCGCCGGTCGATCGCCTCCCACTGCAGTTGGAGAGCTAATTAAGACCATGTCAATGCGTTCGCTTGGAACGCTCTTGCTGCTGTTCAGCGGCAGCCTTGTTTTCGCCCAGAACCCGGATCCAGCTGCCGAGAAATGTGAGTATTCGCTAACATTAAAGATTATAAATGTATCAAATTTAATATATTTATTTGATTCCCTATTAGCTTGCACATTTTTCAAGAAGACTGTCTTTGAGCAGAGCATTCCCATCAGCCCCTTTTTTCCCAATGCCCCGATTACATACCATACACTTGACTCCTGCAGTGGATCGCGACCCCTGATAGTGGACGGCACACCGGCGGAGCCCAAGGAATTCCCCCATGCAGCCAGGCTGGGTCACCGGAAGGCGAATAATGAAATCAAATGGTTCTGTGGCGGCACCTTGATCAGCAATCGTGTGGTGCTCACAGCGGCACACTGTTTCTATTCCGATGTGTACGTACATATGAGGAGAATCTTCCAGTTTATGATAATGTCTATCCTCATTTTCTGCAGCGGCGAGGTCAACGTGGTCCGGTTGGGTGAGCTGGAGTTCGACACTGATACGGACGACGCTGAGCCCGAGGATTTCGGCGTGGCCCGGCGTATCCAACATGAAGAGTATAGGGATCCCGCCCTCTACCACGACATTGGCATGGTGCGGCTCGATCGGGAGGTGAAGTTCAACCTTTACAAGCATCCTGCCTGCCTGCCCTTCGACGACGGCGAGCAGCACGAGACATTCATAGCCATCGGTTGGGGCCAGAAGGCGTTCGCCAAGAAGGAGTCCAAGAAACTGCTGAAGGTCCAACTCCGAAGCTATGGGCAGCGATGTCTGGAAACCACGGATGCCAACGAGGTGCTGCCCAATGGTTTCAACGCCACCATTCAGCTGTGCATTGGATCGAAGGACAACAAGGACACCTGCAACGGAGACTCTGGCGGTCCGGCACTGGCCTATCACAAGGTTTACACCTGCATGTACCATGTAATGGGCATCACCTCGGCGGGAGTCAGTTGCTCCACCCCCGACATACCCAGTGCCTATACGAGGGTCCACTACTACCTCAACTGGATCAAAAGGGAGTTGGCAAAGACCTCGTAGAGTGGCACTTATTTTGTAATTAATTAATTCTTAGAAAGCAATAAATGTTGAATATAATAAATGTAAATTTACGTACATTTTGGTTTATTCAAACTTATCAAACCGGTTTGGTGTGCGGCTCAAGTCGTAGCTCAAATTTCATAGAATATTTTCAGGTTTTAATTCCGCTGAAAGCAGTTTTCCATTTGCATTTCCAATGTTGATTTTTGAATAACTATAATTACTTATGTTTAACAATACTAAATATACATTTTTGTACGTCTATATATGGATACATCAGTGAAATGGTAACCTTTTGAAGACCTTCAAGTGCTGCAAATATTTTAAACCCGGAAAACTGGCTTTGTTTTGTATTCAACTTTGGGTGGCTTAAGTCGTGAGCATTGAATATATGAACATGTATACAATACTCATAGTACTATTACTTATAAGTACTCAATTTCTTATCAATAATATAATATACACGGACTTTCCCAGTATTTAATGGCTCTCCTGCGGTGCACTTTAGAACCCCAAACCGAATCGAACCTCTCGTAAGACGAGCTTTATGATCAACGGCGATAACGCTGTCAGTAGCTAACACATCGCAGAGGCAGCCAGACGATGAAATCGGACATGTTTTTCTGGCTGAGAGTAACATTGGTTGCTCTATCTGTTCACCTGGTGACCTGCCAAGATCCGGACCTAGTAAGAAGTGCGTGCGAAATCGTTTTCTGTGTGATCTATACTAAGATTTACTCGCAACAGCCTGCACCACCTACAAAAAGGAAGTTTGGGAGGAGACCTCTGAGTTCAGACAGCTGGTGGAGGGCTCTGCGCCCATCTACACGACCGAGGACAAGTGCACCAGCTATGCACCTCTCATAGTTGGCGGTGGACCAGCCGCGCCCAAGGAGTTTCCTCACGCCGCCCGCCTGGGGCACCGCGATGAAGATGGCAAGACGATTTGGTTTTGCGGAGGAACTCTTATCAGCAACCGGCATGTGCTGACGGCCGCTCATTGTCACTTTGCCGATGAGTATGTATACAGATAATATATAGTATTATATATTAATTATTTGCAACTCTATTTGCAGGGGCTCCGTTAATATCGTCCGTCTGGGGGAACTAGAGTTTGACACTGACACCGACGACGCCGATCCCGAGGACTTTAGCGTTAAGGATCACACAATGCATCCCGGCTTCGATCACCCGGCTCTTTACAATGACCTCTCCATTATACGGCTGACCAGGACTGTCACCTTTAACGAGTACAAGCATCCGGCATGCCTTCCGTTTAGTGACGGCAAATCAGATCCGTCCTTTGTTGCCATCGGCTGGGGGCAGCTGGAGTTCATTCCTCGCTTAAATGCGGAGACCAAGAAGCTGCAGAAGGTTAAGCTCTTTAACTACGGCACCCGCTGCACGATTACCGCGGAGAAGAACGTGGATCTGCCCAATGGGTATAATGCCACCACGCAAATCTGTATTGGGTCACCGGAGCACAAGGATACCTGCAACGGTGACTCTGGTGGACCGGTGCTGACCTACCACAAGACCTATCCTTGCATGTATCACCTAATGGGCATCACCTCCATTGGAGTGGGCTGCGACACGCCAGATGTGCCCGCCATGTACACGAGGGTGCACTTCTACATCAACTGGATCAAGCAAGAGTTGGCCAAGACGTAACGAAATGAATATCCTTGTAGATACATTGAAATTTGACCAATAATACCCCGAAAAACCGGCTAAATAAATGTAAAAACAGTAACTTACTCAACCAATCAGACGCATCTATTAATTATCGTGTTATTATTTGCATATTCTTTTAATAAGCGAGTAAACAAATTGCTTTTATTGCGGGCTAAACGATTTCGCAGAACCCACTGGGAGAGCGGGTGATTTCTGTTGGCTTTTACCCGATTGAACCTGAGCTAAGATTAGTCGGAAGCCAGCGGATCGATCGATCAGTTACTGAACGGGAGTGAAACCTGTTCGCAACGGATTGATCTCAGTTGATCTCCGATCTAAGGTTGAGATGTGGCCGTCTCTGCTCACTACCCTCTTGGTTATTCCGCTGGCATGTGTCTTTGCCCAGCAGCCGGATGTTGTCAACTGTGAGTGCCGTATCTTAAAGATATAAGCCTAAAAAATCGATGTTTATTTAATAACTAGTTAGGACATCGTCATTTAAAGTCTTAGAAAACTTGTTCTTAGCAGTAAAATAAATTTTTAAATCATATATTAACATTAACATCATTCCTCTCCAGCTTGCACGAGATACAAGAAGTCCGTGTTTGATGAGACAGTTCACTACGGATTATTCCTGCCCGGAGCAGCAACTCAGAGCCGGGTTATTGACAATTGTCGAAGTTATTCGCCTCTCATTGTGGGCGGTCATCCGGCCCAGGCCCGTGAATTTCCGCACATGGCTCGCTTAGGACGTCGCCAGGATCTGGGCACCGACTGGTTCTGTGGCGGCGTTTTAATCAGCGAGAAATTCGTCCTTACAGCTGCCCACTGCCTGGAGTCGGACAAGTAACATTTAAAATTTATCAAATATATCAAACCTAAATGTAAAATTACAAAATCCTTACAGAGGAGACGTGAATGTGGTGCGTTTGGGTGAACTAGACTTTGATACGTACTTGGACGATGCCGCTCCCCAGGATTATAATGTTTCTGCGTACATTATCCATCCGAATTACGAGGATCCAGAGTTTTACCACGACATAGGAATGATCAAACTGAATGAGAAGGTGATCTTTGATCTTTACAAGCATCCCGCCTGTCTGCCCTTCCAGGATGATCGTTCCAAGGACACCTTTATTGCCGTGGGATGGGGCAGCAAACATCTGGCTGGAAAGCCCTCAGCCAAGCTGCTTAAAGTGAAGCTGGATCGCTATGGAGAAAGGGTGAGTAATTTGCTTTGGAATCAAAGGTTCTTATTTGGTATCCTGTAGGTATGCACGAGACTCTTGACCCGGCAATTGGAGGAGTTCCCGCGAGGATTTGATGAGCGAACCCAACTCTGTGTGGGCTCCGAGATGGCCAAGGATACGTGCAACGGCGATTCGGGTGGGCCCTTGCTGATATATCATCTGCAGTATCCTTGCATGTACCATGTCATTGGAATCACATCGGCGGGTCTGACCTGCGGCACTCCGGGAATCCCCGGAATATATACTCGCGTCTATCCCTATCTGGACTGGATAACCCGGACAATGTTTAAGTTTTAAAAGCTTTGCTATAACAAATATCCGTTTAAGGAGGAATCTATTATCAGTATATATCAATGTTTATAAAGATGTACATATATCATAAAATATAAATGAAAACATCTCAAGAATGTAAGCTGCTTATTTAATTAATTTAATTAAATGCTTAAATTCGAATTTAAAAGCTTTATTAATACAAATATTCGTCAAAAGAGGAATCTATTATCATTATATATCAATGTTAATAAAAATGTATATAATAAAAAATATCAAGAACGTAAACTACTCATTTAATTAATTAAATTAAGTGCTTAGAATGCCATCTTCGTTCGATTTTAAATGCTTTACTACAACAAATATCCTTTAAAAGGGGCATCTATTATTTGTGTATAGATCAATGTTTTAAAAAATGTATACCATATTATTAATTAACTAAATTAAAAGCTTAGAACGTAATTTTCGTTCAATTAATTTATAATTTGAATTTTTTAAAATCACGACGTGAGCGCTGCAGCCCTAAGATATCGATAGCCCACATTTATCGATACGGACATCGATAGTTGTTTACCTTTTTTTCACAAAAAAAACGAAACATTTACAAAACAATAGTTTGTCGCACAATTTAGCGAATTGCAAATTCATTGCTTATAAAATGTAAGCGGTTATCCTGCGCCGGATACTGCATCACACTTGGCCATTGCCCGCATCTTTCCCGTTCCGTGGCCGTGGCGCACTTTAATTCGACTTCCCGCATATACACCTGAGATTGCCAAATTGTGCCGGACCAGGCAGAACCATGGAGCTGGAGCGCAAAAAGGAGCAGGAGCAGCAGATGGAGCTGGAGCAGAAGCAGCAGATGGATGTGGCGCAGTCTTATATAACGCGGGCCAAGATGAATCCGGCCAAGAAGGACAACGAGAAGCGGCGACGCAAGGATGCCATGCGAAGGGTAATTAAAGTCCGCCATAGTATGTGTGTGTGTGTGTGCCCTAACGGTGTGCGTGTTCGTGTGTGCTTGTATCCTGACAGGAAATGCTTCCATTATTCCAGTTTGGAGAGATAAAACTTCAATTTAACTGGAATCTCTTGCTAATTTCCCTTCCAATTCCAGGTCTCGATGATTTTGAAAAAATGCGACTCGCTGCGCTCGGCTGATGACCGACAGTTTCTCGATAAACATCCGGACATGGTGAAGGCCACCAAGAAGCGCAAGGAGCGCGTGGAGATCTACAAGGAGAGGGTGGTGGAGCGCGAGGATGCGCCGCATGTGATCGAAGCCAAGGTGGAGCAGCTGGCCAACATCATATCGCAGGCCAAGCACTTGGTTTGCTACACTGGCGCCGGGATTAGCACAGCGGCCCTGATTCCGGACTATCGCGGCAGTCAGGGGATTTGGACGCTGCTGCAGAAGGGCCAGGATATTGGGGAGCACGATCTGTCCAGCGCCAATCCCACCTACACGCATATGGCCCTGTACGAGCTGCACCGCCGGCGACTGCTCCATCATGTGGTGTCACAGAACTGCGATGGCCTGCACCTGAGATCCGGACTGCCGAGGCATTCGCTGTCCGAAATCCATGGCAACATGTATGTGGAGGTGTGCAAGAGCTGCCGTCCGAACGCCGTCTACTGGCGGCAGTTCGACACCACCGAGATGACCGCCCGCTACTGCCACAAGACCCACCGGCTGTGCCATCGCTGCTCGGAGCCCCTGTACGACACCATCGTGCACTTTGGGGAGCGGGGCAACCTTAAGTGGCCGCTGAACTGGGCGGGCGCCACAGCGAGTGCAGAGCGAGCGGATGTGATTCTCTGCCTGGGCTCCAGTCTCAAAGTACTCAAGAAATACACCTGGCTGTGGCAGATGGATCGGCCGGCACGCCAGCGGGCCAAGATCTGTGTGGTCAACCTGCAGTGGACGCCCAAGGACGGAATAGCCAGCATCAAGATCAATGGCAAGTGCGATCGGGTGATGGCGCAACTGATGCACCTCCTCCACATTCCAGTGCCCGTTTACACCAAGGAAAAGGATCCGATCTTTGCACACGCTTCGCTCCTAATGCCCGAGGAGCTGCACACGCTCACGCAGCCGCTGTTGAAGAATGCCGACGAAGAGGAGGCCTTTACCACCACCACCGAGGAGACGCAGGACTCGACCATCTCCAGTGAAAGTTGCAGCTACAATTACAGCGATCTGCCCATCGGCAAGGGGCCGCGCATTCGGACACCCATTAAGAACGGACGACGGGTGAAGACCAACTTGGAACTTCGTCAGAAATTTAAGCTAAGCAATGGCCAGGATGAGGAAATCAAGGTGGAACAACTAAGCACCAATGGGGTGGTTAAGAAGGAGGAAAACGGCGCCATACTGCAGCTGGAGGGGGCCACAGCGGAGACATCCGTTAAAATAGAGACTGATGAGGTAAAACTGGAGGTAATCGACAGCCAGGTGACCTTTGTAAAGCAAGAGCTGCACCTGCTGGAGCTCTTGCCCAAGCTGGAGCCACTGTCCCTCAAAGAGGAGGCAGAGGAAACGGCAGAGACGCCGCTAATGTTGGCCAATGGTCAAGTGGAGCTGCCCAAGCTAGTTGCCATCCAGAAATCTAGTGTGGCAAACAGTGCCGAGCTCCCAATTGAGCTGAGACTGGAGCCCATAGAATTGCCACCGCTAGTGCCTATTGGAGCACCGCTGAGCACGCCGTTCGTCGAGCCCAAACTTGTACTGCCACCTGCCTTTCAGGCACTCAACATCCAAGCCCAGAGCGACTCCAGCACAGAAGAGGAGGAAGAGGAGGAGGAGCAGCAGCAGCAGCAGGATGATCAGGAAGAAGAAAATATCCTGGCCCAAGTGGATTTGCTGAGGCAAAACACCGACGAAGAGCTCCTCCGCCAGCTGCCAAGCTGGTACGACGCAAAGTACGCGTACTCCGGCCTGCACAGCATCCTGATACCGCCGCCAGCGGATCTCAATATCTGGAACTTGCAGGTGGTGCCGAACTTTGCCATGAACCGCTCCGCCGCCAGCTGTGACTTCTGCTTCGATCGGTATGCGGAGCTGGAGTGCCAGTTCTATCGCCGCTGGAACCTCAATCAGCGCAAGCACAAGAAACGGGCCCGAAGCGGTCGGTTCGTGGTCTGCGAGTGCTGCCCCACATCCGATGACGAGGATGAATACGACGAGAATATATCCCTGGCGCACATTGCAGCCGCGGAGACGGCCAAGCGAAGGCAGCAGTTGAGCACGAGTTTCCCCCGAAAGCTGGCACGCACTCAGGCCGGGTGGTACGGCAAGGGCTATAAGAAGGGACGCAAGCGACGGTAGATCTTAAGTCTTTGATCGTGTTCCTCCTCCTCCTTCCCCTTTAAACTAGGACGGGTTGAGAACAAGTCGTTTTTTTTTAACTAATGCTTTCCCGTTTCCATCTTGTTCGGCAAGATATCGACCCATCCTTATCCGAGATATGCATACGCCCGCTTCAATAGTATTTTAGCTGTGTAGGATCATAAGTCATAGCCTAGGCTAGGGTTCCGTTTTCATAATTTATACTTACATGTATTATAAGGCGTCAGCATACCGTGTGTCCTTGTTATCTGAAGGAATGATCTTGTGAACTTTTAAACGAATGTCGCTCAGTTTTTGTCCATATAAGTTAACTAATTATGTCATCAAGTTAATGTAATGTTTTACTTGTGAAACTTGGGTATTGTTCCATCGAGTATCACAATTGATTACTTCTTATTCGTTTACCTTTGTGTTTTACTTCGGTTTACCTTGGCGCACGTGCACGTGTTCAACCCAACTTCCGCCCTTTATTTTTGTAAGTTTAATAATAAACAAGACAAGCATTTTGCTGTAATGATATGCAGTCGTGTTTTATTTGGGCGTCTTGAAGAAATACAAACCAAATAAGAAAGAAAAACCAAAGAAAACTAACTTTGGCACGTCGGAGTTTGTATGTTTGC
The DNA here is from genome assembly GCA_018904745.1 of Drosophila orosa. Classification (NCBI taxonomy): domain Eukaryota; kingdom Metazoa; phylum Arthropoda; class Insecta; order Diptera; family Drosophilidae; genus Drosophila; species Drosophila orosa. Next base: position 16,399 of record JAEIIH010029537.1, read on the forward strand.
AGCAATCATTAAAAATATATAAATTTTGGTAAAAATAAAAAGAGAAATTAACATGTTATATTTACAGTTTTACAGTTACAGTTTTACATTCACAATTTTTAATTTTCTTCCACATTTACCGATTGTTTCTATGGCTGCTATATGATATAGTCATTCGATTTGAATTAAATTTAAACCAAAATTCTGAAATAATAAAAAACTATCATATCCCAAAGTAGATGGAAATGGGTTAAAAAAACGGCACCTTTTTTCTATAAATTCCTTGGTAGTTCCTTTGGCAGCTTTTTGAAAGCTAAAGGACTACTATCTATTTGAATAAAGTTCAAGCCACCATTTTTAAATAATAACAAGTTACCAAAACTATAAGCAAAGTAAAATATGTTTAAAACAAACAAAGTTATAATTTTTTTCTGTAAATTCCTTGATTATTCCTATGGCAGCTATATGATATAGTCATCCGATTTGAATAAACTTAAACCCGAAATTCTGAAATAACAAAAATCTGACATATCCCAGATTAAATGAAAATATGTTGAAAAGCGACAAAGTTATAATATTTGATCTATAAATTCCTTGATTGTTTTTATGACAGCTATATGATATAGTAGTCCTATTTGAATCAAATTCAAGCCAACATTTTTAAACAATAAAACAAGGCAAGATCTCAAAGTAAAGTAAAATATGTTGAAAACTAACGAAGTTATAAGTTTTTCATACAAATTTTTCGATTGTTTCTATGACAGCAATATGATATAGTCATCCGATCCTGTTCCTTGATATATAGTAGTGAGAATAGCAAGAAAACTATTTGCAA
>JAEIIH010029538.1:0-10359 GCA_018904745.1 Drosophila orosa
AATTATAGCTTTAAGTTGTCAGAAAATATATATAATAAATATTTCGAGGCTTAATATTAACCTTATAAACTTATACATACATTTCCTAATTTATCTCTCATTATTATCAACCTTCTTTTATAAAAAACACCATAACTTCTTTCTCCTAATTAAACCTTTAAGAAAAAAAAAAAGTGTAAGCTAGCCAAAGCCAAAGATAAAGCCAATTAAAACATTCAACTTTTGCATAATTATGCTAAAAGTTTGCCCATCTAGTGCCCGCATAAAGTTCGATGCGATTAGAGGTGGAAACTCCCCGAGTTAATCATAAATCGTTTCAAAGGAAAACAAGTTCAACTCGGCGCAAGGACTGACGTGATCCGGGGACATCGGCGCAGCCCAGTTATTGCTCATTATGCATCCTCATGACTGCGGCTAGGGAAAACACAATGGATGGTCGGGATACTTTCGCCATGCAGTTGCCATGCGTCCTGGCCAAGGACACGTACACCGTTTTGTCCTCCATCACGCATGCATGTGTTCTCATTTAAAGCGATACCTTGGGCCATCTACTTTAAAAATTAATTATTTCTTTACGTTAAGGGAGATTTATAGCTGAAATTTAAATCTTTAAGATTCAGAGAGTTTTTAACATTCTTCTCTCGCTAATTAACTTCACCGGAAACCCTAAACCCCGTTGACCTAAGCTCTTTCTGAGGAAACCCATTTCCATTTCAGCCTCGTCAACTGCTTGCAACGCGTGATAATCAACGGGAGGGGGACCAACTCTGGAGGCGCCACATATTCCATTTCCCATTTTCCATTTCACATTTCCCATTTCCCAGTCAGCCAGCCAGCGCAGCGCAGCGACACACCTTTAATCGACTTCATTTGCTCATTAGGCAGATGGCAGTGCGTGTTTGCGGGCACATCGAGAGCCGCCACCAACACGAACCCGGGATTTTCGGAGGAGGGAATGGGTAAGGGTACCGTACCCCCTAATGCCATTTGCCATCCCTTTTCAGCGCGTAATTGTTTCCTTGTTAGTTGGCACCTGACCCCATATCCTGAGTCCTGCGTTTCAGCCTCAACCTGAGCCACGACACGTTAAATGCATTTATGAATGGGCTGCAGGTTGCTACTGGCAGGCTGCAGGTTGCACCATGCACCATCCACGTTGCACGTTGCTGCTGCTGCTGGTTGATGGCATGGCGGTGGACCTCCCCAGTTCAGTCAGCGGCGTCGTCAATTGCAATTACTTGCAAGGTCCTCCGTTCACCGTTCACCGTGCACTCGGCTCTGGGGGGCCAGGACATTTAGTCCCCGCATTCATTCGCCCCAAAGAACCAGGCCAGGACATTAACGCTGCAAATTGTGTGTCCTTTGTTGCGGTTAGCACAGAGGCAGCAACGACAGGACACTGTTAAAAACTGCCACAGAAACTGAATTTGGTTAAAAAATATAAGAACAATTTTACTTATAAAAAAAAACATATAAAAAGAGCGTTTCTTAAATGTTTTATAATTCATATTTGTATTAATTTTGAGTGTTTTCTTTGTCTCGAAACAATTTCCTCCCACAATTTTCCCTCTCTGCACTTAACGGTGTCGAAACCTAACACTGGTTTTCCATCTGCTATGAGCAGAGGATCCTTGCATCCTAGCAGTTCGCATCTCGCATTACGCATACGCCGCGTGACCCGTGGCCGGGCTATTAATTTAGTGGCCCAGTTGGCCAGTCAGTAATTGCATTTTATTTGGCCATAGTCGCTGCTTTGGTTTAATTGGTTTTCGTGTGTGTTTTCCTTTCGTTTCATTTCGGGGGGGGCGCTCAAATCTATTTGGGGCTTAATTAAAATGCAACAGTGCGTATGCGCAATGTTGCAAAAAGTCAAATGGCCAGCCAAAATAAAAGGCAAGCCCCAAAAATGTTTGTCTCTGGATCCGCATCCTGCTGTCACCGAGCCACCACCACCTGAGGGGCCGTTGTCTCTCCGGGTTCGGGGTTAAAGATAAAATAACTGCAAAATGTTGACAGTTTTCTTCCCCCCTCTCATCGTCCTTTCACTGCTTCGGTCACAATTTTATTGACAGCAGAATGGCCTGATTGCTGTTGTTGGTTGGCCTGGCCAGCATGAAAATAAGAAGAAAAAAACTGCTCTGGCTTGTCAACACTTGAAGCACTCAGATACCAACACACACAGAGACTGAGAATCGGAATAAACGTTCGTTTTGCCTTCATAATTTGCATTGTTTGCGGTGGTCCAGAAACCATTTCGATAAGAGACTTCAGTTGAGACCCCTGTCCAAATGCTGAATACCCTTTTGGAAATGCTCTCCGGTTTTTTCATTTTTCTCTTGAGATGTGCGGGGGTCAAAGGTAAATGGAAATTGGAGTCAGCTCCTGTTCATTGTCAGAGGTTTCAGAGGGAGATTCGCTCGTTTATCACTATAGAGTTCAGTGGGCAAAACACTAAGGAAAAATTATTGAAACTAATATTTGGAATTGTAAATAATTTGATAAATGCAGTTGAGAATATAAAGAACTAATAATATTAACATTAAACACTAAAATCTATTGTTTTTTTCGAATTAATAAACAAAAAAAGCTTTGTCTTGAGTTTTCCTTCAAAAAATGTAGCTTTTATTACTTAAACGTGTTTTTTAATAATTTTCTGTCTAGGGATATTCTTTGTTTTTTTCTTTAATTTATTTTATATTACAATGTTCTCCTTTCTCTCAGTGCCTTTAACATATTGCGGGCGTGAGTGTCCGCTGCAAGGACACCCCTCAAAAAATACAAAAAATACCCAGAGGAAACTGGCTCACGAAGTGATTGATGGTTCAGGGGCATGTCAATCGCCGTTTCCCCGACTGCCGCTGCAGTTTAAACAGATTAGAGCCACTTTTCAGGAGGCAGAGCCAAAAAACGAACAAAAATCGCCAAAAAATAAAAACAAAAAATACGAAAAATGAACGGAGGCAGCAGCGCGTTTATTGCCGCATGTTGCGAGCCTTGTTCAATTTGATGCGACACCTGGCCGAAGGACGAAACAACAACAAAAGGAGCGCGACCGTTCAGCCGGCAAATGTTTTACACGGTGTCCACTTTTTATTTGCCTTACAAATTAAAATCCAACACATGTTGTTTAATTAAAAAGAATATATACATACAGATGCCTGGCGCATGTGTACGGACGTATATTTATGCCGGCGTGAGTGTATATTTATGCATATCGCATATACGGTCATAACAAGGTCCTGGGCACCGCAGGACACTGGCGGATCCTGTTGGCAACACAATACTTTTGAACTAACGAGCGTGAAAAATCATGCGCCAGCAGATTGCCACACATTTTGAATGTGTGGAGCGGGAAAAAAAGAAAAAAAGGAAAATAATTGCCAGTGCGGGTGGCAACAGTTCAATTAAAAGTTTTCCAAATTACGAAAGTTATCCCGGAGATGAATAATAAACAGAAACGGACTCGTTAATGGAAGAGCGCGAAGAATTAAAAGTAAATACGCAGCCAGATTCCATTTTCAAATTAAAAATGTATGCTTAAGAATATAAAATAATGTAGAAGAAGTGGTTCAAGGAAACTATTCAGAAGAAAAGAGTTCTGTTGCAAGCGTATAAATGTATGAATTAAATCGGAAAACAGAGATCTGGAGACTTGAATAGTTTAAAAAATGTGTTTAAAAGTAATAACATCTTCTCTTTTTTGTTTCTAACAAACTTTTTGTGATTTAACAATAAGACTTTCCAAAGAAAAATAACTTTAAATATATTTTAGTCTCTATTTTTGGTTCAGTTGAGTATTTATGCAATATAAATATATTATATCTCTTGATAAGATCCATTGCAATTGGCAATCCATCATCATCATGTGTCGGTCCATTAAGTGCAGCCAAATAAAAGTTTTTGGGTTAACCTTACTGCAATCGAAATTGCATTAAGGCCAGCTAATTTTTTTTGCTTCCTTTCCGGGGCTTACCATAATTCAAGGCAAGCGAGAGGCTGCATATCAAGCAAACTTTTTCCCCAATTCATTGGCCGTATCAAAATAAACCCAAGCCGCAGACAAACTTTTCACATATGACGACAAGTTTTCTTTGCTCCCACTTAGTCCCCTCCAAACCTCCATCCCTTGTACACTTTTCCGCACTTTCTTTCGGCTACTTAACTGCAGCAGGGAAAAAGCCAGGGAAAATACCAAGAGCCAGATACTCACTCGCGTAGGTTTTTTGGAAAAGCGAGAATAAAAATGCCAGAGAGACGAAGCTGCAGCTGGCAAAAAGGAAAATTTCTAATGAAGTTTGCAACTCGGATGCGGAGCCTGGCACACACAAAAGTAAATTGATTGCAATTGGAATCAGTAGCAGAAGCTCGTAACGTCAATCAAATTGAATTCACGCAGTGGGAGGGCGGCCAAAGGAGGAGCAAAGCCTTGCCAGATCCTGGCCAGGACATCAAAGGCATCGCAAAGACAGAGAGAAGGAGTCGGCGGAGTCGGTGAACATGCATCATCAGTGTGAAACTTTGTTAATGAAATAGGTGTGAGGGAGCAATGCAATAAAAGTTAAGTGAAGTTGAATGCTGATGTCAGAGCTGCGGAAATGCGGCAACTAGCGGCGGCAGACACTGAACACGGATCCTTGCATCCTTGCAACGAGCAACGAGGAACTTGCAACTGCATCTGCTGATTAAAAACGTCAATAAAAATCGCCTGCGAATGCGAAATTGCAACTGAATGCGAACGCTCGTTGAATGCCAAATGAGTGCAACTAATGAAATGCGATGCGATTTTAGCAGTGAAAGAACTGCGGGGGGGCAAATGTGAACTAAGAGTGTGTGAACTGAACAGCTACTACTATGTACATACGTGTGGCAACCTACTCCTCAAAATATACTCAGCGTTGGCAACTATCAAATAACAGTTGGCAAGCGAAAAGGAATCGAAGCCTTTTGATACAAGGAGCCAGGGTGTCGGTGACCTTAAAGGTCTTTAATAAGAGTTAAATAACTTTGTGTTCCTTTAGGGGAAACTGGTTAAGAACTACCAAATATGGAGTTTATTTTCTTTACAATTTCTTCTCCTTTAACCTTTAAATTAGTTTTGTGAATGCGAAAACTAATCTAATTGAAATAAAGCTTTGCAATAGTGACCTCCCCCCGCTCGGCTGTGCTGATATCCATCAGTTGACCATAAGCTTTTGCTGAAATTTTCATGCTTCAACTTTCTTCATGCCATTCTTTGCTGAGCCATTGTTGCGCTGGCTTTGATAATGTCATTGTTGCTAAAGTTTTCACCGCTATCTAGGTTGAGCAAGCGGGGAGGGAAAATGCTGAGGCGGGGGGATGCTTAGGATGACGTTCGCATTAAAACGAACGTCAGCTGGGGCCCGCTTATCACTCAGCAGCGGCGCTCACGCTTCGAGCGTTCGAAAAGTGTTGCACGCTTTTCAGCGCAACTAAAACTGTCTGCCAGAGCTCTGCCAGAGGTGGCGCAAAAAGGGGGGCGCGTTGAACGAACGAACGAAGAGGTCAGCTTCAGGTTGCTGCTCATTTGTGGGGAGGCAGCAGCAGCAGTCTCTGCAACATTTGTCAACATGCCAAGCGTGTCTCACTCGGGCTTCGCGCTCTCTGCCACACAAGCCCCCTTCCTTTTCGATCCCCTAACACTCGCCTTTGTTTGGTGTGTGAGTGTGTGTGTGCGAGTGTGTGTGTGTGTGAGTATGTGTACGAGTGTGAGTAAGCACGGTTGACCTGGCGCTGTTTTAACTGTGGTTAACATATTTTTCAAGCGCTTTTTGTGGCCAACAGCGGCAGCGCGGCAACAACTTCATTCTTCGCTTTTGTGTGGTTTTTATGGCTGCGGTTGTCCAGCTGCCACGCCCCTGCTCTACGTCCTCACCCTACCCTCTCCACCCCTCCTTTTGTTGTTGCTGCTGCCACAAAACTAAAACCAGAAGCTGCGTGTTAATTTTACATTTTTACGCTTTCATGGCCGTCACTTGCGTGCGGCATTGGAATGCATTCATCTCCTTGCCTCGTCCTCTCTCCTGTCCTTTCTGACAGTTTAGCTCATTGTTTCGTTAAATTTTAAGCAGTTGATTCGCCTCGTTTTTTTCCCCCCCGCCCAGCTCTGTTGCAGTTAACCTTTATGGCCGCAGCAGTTTAAGCCGATGGCCGTTTTACGACTGACTTTTGCGCGCGGCCTGATGGGCTAAGCGCGGATTACGCATACGCCATGTATGCCGCACAACGAAAATCCCTCAGTAGAGTCGCTGTAGTATGTGTGTTCGAAAGGAGAAAAGGCATAGTAAATGGGGTTCGATGTGGTGATATTTTTCAAGCCCATAAATAAATAGATCGTTGACTGGCCAAGGCAAAGAATTTATTATATTTTGTTGAAGAAATATGCTTGAAATAAAATGTTTTTTTATTATTTCTATAAATTAAAAACCCCAAAATTCCATTTATTCAAATAAATCCATTCAACCAGCGCTGTTTTAATCGATTTCTGAATTTCTCTGGCAAACAGATGCCATAATTTCGTTTTTAAATCAAGCATTTCATGAATGGGGAACCGCCGCCGCCGTCGAATGGCGTTTGCTGCATTCTTTTTTTTATTTTCCCCATGGTTTCTGTTATTTTTTTCTTTCTGTGTTTGCACAGCGTGCGGTCTTTGACATGGTCGCCAGGGGAGTGGGAATCGGGGTAGCTAAGGGGGAGGGGCATCGAGAGAGCACCCAGAGGGGCAGTGGGCGTGTCCGTATCGACGCGGCACTGGCAATTGGCACTTGGCAGCACTCGCTTTTGCTGCTCGACTGACTTTTTGGCCGTTAAAACCGTTCGAGTGCCATAAGCTGCTATTAATTTGAATTATACGTCCATAATTTCCCCGCTGCCAATTCGAACAGCAATGGCAACTGTCAATGCAATTTATATGCCTGCGACGGCTAAGGGGGAATGGTAGCGGAGGGTCGGTCACACAACAAGAACTTGCCCCCACAAAATGGACAGCTCAGTGATAAGCGCATTATCGGCATACAGATGGTGGAAAATGATTCGATTTTGCAGCGAAAAACCAGTCAGCAATGATAGACTTAAATGCGAAGAGACAGAGATGGGTTTAAGATACCTGAATATCGATTTAATTTAGATATTTATGGGGTTATTAAATGCATTAATCAATATTTTGGAGATGTGACTTATATGTAATAAAGATTTCTCTGTTAATTAGGGGAGACAACATCGAAACATTAAATAAATCATATACATTTATTTCTACACTGAATTTGCATTATCTTTTAATTACGATAGTTTCCCCCGATTAGTCATAACTAATTTCTCAGCTTGATATACCAAAGTAATCCCTCTTCTTTCAGTCCAATTTAGTTCATGGAAAATACTTTGATCGCCTTAGCCAACACGAAACGGGGCAAAATCAAATGATTTCCGTGGAGCAGCAACGAGGGCAAGACATGGCACCGGAAGTGTTTTCCCCGATTTCACAGAAGCCCAAGAAAAGCCCACCCCGGAGGAGGAGAACAGAGGGAAAAGCAGGAAAATGCCGTGCAATTTACCTTTCAACTATTAAACGTCCGTGGCAGGGGCACAAAGCGAAATCAAAGTGGCATGAAAGCGCAACGAAGACAAGGGAAAGGAAAGGAGTCCAAAGGACGAAGGAGCAAACTAACACGAAAGCGATAGCTTAACCCTTTTGCAACATGCGGCCAGGAGGAGTAATGCTATTAGCCAAGAGGAGAGAGGAGAGACCTGAGAGAGCTGAGAGCCACAGAAAGGACGAAATTGCAAAAAAATATTATTGTATGCATTGTATGTTGCCAGGGACTTACGTTACGTTACGTTACGGATTTGACCATCAAAGGTGCCAAGGGACAGTTGGAAAATGTCATTGAGCAGCTGGAAAATGTGTGTGTGTATAAAGTCCTTTGAGGCAACCGAATGGTAGCTGTCAAAGACAGCCATCTCCCCAGTTGTGACAAGGGGAGAGAGAGGCTTCAAGAGCAGCATTAATTTGCCTATCCTGCCAACATTTTACCATCCCAGCAGCCGGTAGTAAGTAGAATTTTGCAATTTCCGTCCAGCAATTTCCGACTCTATTCATCGATGCTTTGCTTATTAGCGCAAATTGATTCCTCCTGTCGGAGCTGCCACTGCGCTTATTTATTTTGCATTAGCACTTTTAATTAAACTGTCCCACCTCGGGCTCCACTTGAGAGGGTTGCACACCTAGCCATTTGAGCCACCTTTTCCACCTTGCCACTTGGCACCTTGCCGTTACCTGCTCCTGCTCCTGCTCCCGCTCCTCCTGTGGCAATCATTGTAATTAAATCAATGAATGATTCATGTGAGTGCTGCATTAATGCAAAATCCGTGTACTTAGTGCGAGTGGGAAAATAGAGCGAAGCGAGGAAGAGTGCTTCTGCCGCGGGCAAAGGACACGGGAAAAAGCCAGCCAGCCAGTAAGGACACGCAGCAGCAGTTGCAGTAAGCTAAATCAGCTGCGACCGGATGCTTCGTGCTAATTTCAGTGCCAATTAATTTGATGGCAAACACTTGGAGAGTGCAGTGCAGTGTGTCCTGCGGAATGCACTCAGCATCTGCCTCCTGCGTCTCCCTGCTTGCCTCTTTCAATTTTCATTTTGTAAAAAGCTTTGGCAGGACACTGCCACTGCGCGCCCTGATAATCGGCGGCGGCGCCTTTGGGCTTGCAATTTCACCGGGAGGGAGCCATGGATGAAAATGAAAATAAATTTACCGTGTTTATTGCATTTGCATTGGGTAATTGCCTATACAATTTAACACGAAATTAAAAGCGGCGGCGGCTCTGGCATTTTATTTAACACTTAAATGGCCATTTAAATTGAGAGTGTCACACGGACGGATACGAGAGGGCTAACGCCAGGATAAAGGATAACTGGCCGGAAGCAGGCCTGAATGCAGTGGATGTAGTTACGGACTCGATCGAGATATAATCAGTGGGTAATTGTCCCCCATTAAGATGTCTCTGAAGGGGAATTATAAAAATTCAAATGAAATTGCTGCAAATTTAATTTCTGTTGATTTTTATCACTGATAACATTGGTTGCTTGCTTTTTCATTTTCGGAAAATTAGCATACAAACTAAATTTATTCTCATCGCAGAAGCTGCCATGAGAAATTGAAATTTTTAACTAAATTCTGTGAGCTGTTGTTTGTTGTTTGAAGCTCTACACATTCAAATCAAGTTAAAATTGTGAGCAGAAAGGATTTTATTTGATTTGTCTTAATTAAACACCAGATATTTTCTAGTTTTATTCAGTGAAAATTCAATTTTTGGTTCTTAGTTTCTTAGATTTAATATGATATATTCAATTAGAAATTATTTGAAAATTAGTAAAAGCTTGAAATGCAATATTCCAGTCATTTGTCATTCGTTTATTAAGATTGAAGACCCTTCTTGTCATGTCTTGTCCCAAATTGATTTAGGTCTGTGCACAGCATTCCTGTTAAAAAAATACAATAAAATTATATAAAGAAAAGATAAGAGGATGCCCTGAGTGGATTTTGTTGCATTCACTTAGCAGATGCATCTCCATAAATTGTCGCCCCCCTCCGACTTTTTACTTCGCTCATATCTCGCTGGGACATTAGTTGCAAACTTTCGTTTCTATGCAATTTCTGTGCGACATTTCTCTAATCCTCACCTAGCATTTCAAAACAATTCTCGTGCGTGCCGCCTGCCGTTTCCCTCTTTCTTGACTTCTTTGCAAATATATTTACAGGGGTTATTACATAACTTGGCGGGTATTACTTAATATAAAATTTATATAAATAGGTCAAAGTACTATATTTTTAAATTTTAATGTCATTTAAAGGTTCCTAGAATAACGTTCGTTTTTAATTGATTTAACTACAATTTGTTGACATTTTCTATATGTTTCTTGTAAGAAGTCTCTACTGTATATTTTCTCTTTCCAGCTGCCTGTTTCCTTCTCGCTCTGCATCTTCTCCCCGAGCGCTGTCAGAGTTGCTCCCAGGTTGTCAGTCAAGTGGCATCGTCGTCCTCTTCGTCGTCGTCGTCGTCTGCTCGTTAGCACACACCTCATGGGCCTGGGCCACCGCAAGGATTCTCTGGCCACCCAGCTTTTTGGCCCCACCTCAGCCGCCCTCTACTTATATTTCCAGGACTCATCCCGCCGCCTATCAGTCTGCAGCTGTCTGTCATTTCTATAACTACTTTTGCTACTTCTAGTTAACCGCGTCTTCTTCTTACACACACACACAGCTAGGCAAATGTTGTTTGCAGAGGGAAAAAATTAATATCTGATAAATAAATGGTAAATTAGAAGTTCCAACAATGTAATTTAA
>JAEIIH010029549.1:0-29368 GCA_018904745.1 Drosophila orosa
AATACCAAGGCAATGCTTCAAGTTCATTATTACTAAAATTAAATCTTTAAAAATAGGATTTTCCCTTGTTATCAGCTTTTTTTTGGTAGTCCAATAGTAGCTCCCAGCCAGAGTACATTCTACCAACAATTAATGCCTATCTAGATGTTCCCGGGCTATCTATTAATTTCCATTGGTATCAGCGGACACTCGTCTGCGGCTAAAGATGAACGCCTAAAGATAGGATGAGGCCGAGTGGGGGGCTACTCCAGACGGCGATAAGGAGGCGCTATATAAGCGGCTAAAGCCCTGGAGGAGTCACATTCAATCCACCATGAAAGTGTTCATCGTACTGGTTTTGGCTCTGGCCGCCGTCTCCGCGGAGACTGTGGAACAGGTGCACCCCAAGGACCTGTCCGGCAGCACCAAGATCAACGGTCGCATCGTGAACGGCTATCCGGCGTACGAGGGCAAGGCCCCCTACACCGTCGGCCTGGGCTTTAGCGGAAACGGAGGCTGGTGGTGCGGCGGCTCCATCATCGCCCACGACTGGGTGCTGACTGCCGCTCACTGCACCAACAACGCCGGCCAGGTGACCATCTACTACGGCGCCTCCTGGCGCACCAATGCCCAGTTCACGCACACCGTGGGCAGCGGCAACTTCATCCAGAACGGCAACTGGCCCAACCAGAACGGCAACGACATCGCCCTGATCCGCACCCCGCACGTCGACTTCTGGCATCTGGTCAACAAGGTGGAGCTGCCCAGCTTCAACGATCGCTACAACATGTACGACGGCTGGTGGGCCGTGGCCTGCGGCTGGGGTCTGACCACCTCCGGCTCCCAGCCCGACTGGATGGAGTGCGTCGACCTGCAGATCATCAGCAACTCGGAGTGCTCCCGCACCTACGGCAACCAGCCCGACGGCATCCTCTGCGTGTCCACCTCCGGCGGCAAGTCCACCTGCTCGGGCGACTCTGGCGGCCCCCTGGTGCTCCACGACGGTGGTCGCCTGGCGGGAGTCACCTCCTGGGTGTCCGGCAACGGTTGCACCGCCGGCCTGCCCTCCGGCTTCACTCGCGTCACCAACCAGCTCGACTGGATCCGCGATCACTCCGGCGTGGCTTACTACTAAGCTTGACGTCTGGTCTGTTCTTTAATAAATGATATTCTTCAAAAAATTAAAGGTGTTTTTATGTAATTATAATTAATAATAATACATGTTTTAGTACTAATCGCCCTGCTAAAGGACACTAGGGGCTGGGCGAACAGACATGGCTAGATCTACACTTCGGATTCAGGTGCATATGAAGAGCGGCTGCCAGTCGGGAGCTCCTGCTGGCTTCCAGCGTGTCACCTACCACTTGGACTGGATCCGCGACCACACTGGCATCTCTTATTAATTTCCTTAAATAAAGCGAGTATTTGAAAAGTAACTGAAAAAGGTGGAATGTGTTTCCTAATCAATAGAAAGTGGAACTTGAACTTGTTTTTGAACTAGGCGCGCAATATCGATGTTCGATTAATGTACTTCCCCCAGGCTGGTAACACTGCACACTGCATCTGCTGTTTGTTTTTTAAGTTCCGCCAAATTGTGTTGCAATTTGTTGCAACATGTCTTCCTGTAGTGCCTCTGAAATAGCGGAGAAAAAACGCATTGCATTGTCCAAACTGCAGGCCAAGAAGTCTCAGCTGCTGGCCAGCGCGAATGGCGTTAGACCAGCACCAACGACTCCAACAAACCAGCAACAAGTACGCAGTGGAAACCATGGTAAACCCAATCAACCGCAGGCCAAGTCCCCGTTGAACTTTTACCGCTCGCCACCAGCAGCAGGGCAGGGGAAGATCAGCAGCAGCAGCACCACCACGACCAGCGACAACAAGAGCTCCGCCTTTCTGAACGCCTTGAAGGCAATCAAGCAAACCTCCGCCCGGGAATTGTCCCGCAATGCAGCACATCCCTACCAGCGACCCAATGGCGGCGACAAGGAGCAAGTCAGGAGCAGGCCCACCCTCTCGCTGGCTCCCGAGAAGGATAAGCAGTTGCCAGTGGCGCCTGTGTTTCGCAACTCCATAACCTGCAACCTGTACATGATCAGCGCCAATCGCTTTGCGGCCCACACATCCGGATATCACGAGCAGCTCATTGCGGTGTTCAAGAACATGCCCACCAGATCCTACGAGAGCTCAAGCCGCATCTGGAACTTTGACCTGACGGACTATCAAGCCCTGCAATTGCATGCCGCTGACCTTAAGCCAAGTGTCCATGTGAATGGAGTGCCCAAAAAGGTGCTGGATTTGTGCCAACAGCCGCCAGTGGTCTTCGAGCGAAGTGTCCTGGCCTCCATAGAGCCCAAGTTGGCGGACAAGCTGCTGCCCTTTCAGCAGGATGGCGTGTGGTAAGAGTTCTCTAGGAAATCTTCTTGAAAAGATCACGTTAATAATTGATTTTCCCCAGCTTTGCCATTGCCCAGAAGGGACGCATTATGATCTGTGATGAAATGGGCCTCGGCAAGACCTTTCAAGCCCTGGCCGTGGCTGATTATTTCAAGGATGACTGGCCTTTGCTTGTCTGCACCACAGCCTCCACGCGGGACTCGTGGGCCAAGCATATTGTGGAACTGCTGCCCAAGGTGCCCGTCCACTACATTCAAGTGCTTAACAACAATCAGCAATATGTGGGCGAGGCCCAGGTGCTCGTCACCAGCTACAACATGATGGAGAGGCACATGGACAAGCTGCTGCAGCGGAAGTATGGTTTCATCATCTTTGACGAGTCGCACACGCTGAAGAACAGCAAAGCCAAGTGCACGGCGGTGGCCAAGAGGCTGACAGATCAGGCCAAGCGTGTGGTCTTGCTTTCGGGGACACCAGCACTCTCCAGACCCTTGGAATTGTTCACACAGCTGCAGCTGGTCAATGGCAAATTCATGAATTTCATGGAGTTTAGTAAGTGAAAAGGTTGGGGGGTTTAGTTTATTTTTTATCAAGTTCTTTAAACTTTAGCCACTCGTTACTGCGATGGCAAACAGTCCACGTTTGGCTGGGATGCCAGTGGCCAATCGAATCTGGAGGAGCTCAAGGTGATGCTTACTCTAAAGTACATGTTAAGGCGAACCAAGACAGAGGTCTTGCCACTGCTGGCTGACAAAAATAGGTATTTATCAAAGCAGTAATTATATTTATGTTTAATTTATACATTGTACCCTTTTATTACTCAGGGAAACTGTAGTCCTGGATCCTGCCTTGGTCTGGACCAATGAGGAGGCCAAGGACAGCTTGAATGCCTTTAGCAAGGAGCTGAAAACCAGCAAGGGCAGGGCCACCGAGGAGATACTCCTGCAATTCTATGCTCGCACAGCTGAAGTCAAAACCAAGGCAGTTTGGTAACTGCTTTAATTTAATGAAAACAAAAGTTCCTTAATTAAATTTTCCTATAATTTCAGTGCCTATGTAAAAACCCTGCTTAATGAGGATAAGAAATTCATCATTTTCGCCCATCATCGCATCATGATGAATGCCATTAGCGATTGCCTGTCTCAGCTGAAGGTGCACTACATACGGATTGATGGACAGACCCGCAGTGATCTCAGGGCTGACTTTGTAGACACTTTCCAGAAGAAGAGTAGCTGCAAGGTGGCCTTGCTTTCCCTGAAAGCATGCAATTCAGGGATAACTCTTACAGCTGCCGAGATTATAGTATTTGCAGAACTGGACTGGAATCCAAGTGTGGGTTTGAGTGGCCTCCTTAACTGGGCAACAAATCTCTTCTATATTTTATTTTTCTTGACCGAAACAGACCCTGGCCCAGGCCGAGGGCCGTGCCCATCGCATAGGCCAAACAAAAGAGGTGATGTGTCGCTATCTGATGGCCGAAAATACAGCCGATGATACCATTTGGAATATGCTTAAGAGCAAGCAGGAGGTGCTCAGTAAAGTGGGCATCTTTGCAGAGAATCTTCAAAAGGCCACGCACACAGCGGCCCCCACTTCGGTGAGTCTTACTCTTACGCTTATTACACATTATTTACTAAGGCAAAACCCCACTTTAAAGTCCCACAAAATCGAGGAATTCTTCTCGCCCGCGAAAGCCTGTTCAGTCAAACAGGATAAGGGTTCTATTAGACAGTTTTTATTGCCAGCTCCCAGTGAAAGCAAAAGTAATGTGAAAGAGGAACCCCAAGAAACTCTTACCAAATCGGATATGGCAGCCTTTTTCGATGATGATGAAGATGAGGCCTTGCTGGATTTAGATATTTAGTTGTATATCCTGTTGAATTATGCCAATAAATTGTAGTTAATTGTGTGACAAAGTCTTTTTTGCGCATGCTCCACGTGTGTTCCTGTCCTGGCAACAAAACAAAACAAACAAACTGACACTCGGGCAGAGAACCTTTTCATTCGTTTCAAAAATATAATACACAAACTTGGCTAAAAAGTAAATAGATATATGTAGATATAGCCATGGCCGATACCCAGGAAGACACTGAGCTTATGGTCGAGGAGGAGGAGCTCGAACTCTTCTTTCACGAATCGTTTATACAGGATATCATCAGCATTGAGCACTCGTTTGGCTACGATTGCAAGAAGCTCTTCAATCTGGTGCTGGTGGATGCGGATACCCTGGTCTTTGCCTCGGGCAACTTTTTGAAATTCTTTAGCATTTCGCGGCAGGAGATAACCTTTCAGGAGACTGTCTATGGCTGCGGTATAGGATTTATTACAGTAGGTAGTGTTTTTTTCTTTATAATTACCTTTAACATCAGGTCAAACCCTTAGAAAAACGAGCATCCCGACTTTCAGGGTCTGTTTACGGTGGCTGAGAATGGACCAAAGCCTACGGTGTTTATTTACGAATATCCCTCGATGGATGTCCGTGTCAAGCTGCTAAATGCAGCCAAGTCTTGCTTTACGGCCGGATCCTACAACAAAACAGGAGAACTGTTTGCCTCACAGGCCGGCTATCCGGACTTTATCATCACCATTTGGCGCTGGGAGAAAGCAGAGGTGGTGCTGCGTGCCAAGTCCTTTCAGAGTGACATTCTCTTTGTGCACTTCTCGGAACACAATCCCATACTCCTCTGCTCGTCGGGGCTGAGTCACATCAAGTTCTGGAAGATGGCCAACACCTTTACGGGTCTCAAGCTGAAGGGCGATCTGGGACGCTTTGGTAAGACGGATTTCAGTGACATTAGCGCCATGTACATGCTGGCCGATGAGAATGTGATCTCGGGCTGTGACTGGGGCAACATGCTGCTGTGGCAGGCGGGCCTCATCAAGTTCGAGGTGTGCCGCAAGGGTCGCAAGCCCTGCCACACCAAGCCCATCACGCGGATTACCATGAAGAACGGCGAGGTGACCACCGTGGGCATGGATGGCTATGTACGTGTCTGGTACTGGGAAACAGTGGACTTGGCCGACCCGCCCGAAGATGATTTGTTCGTGGAAATCGATCCGATTTATGAGTTCAAGATCGCCGACGTGGAGCTGCGTTGCATGCAAAAGATTAATCTCTACGATGAGATGGATTTCACGCATTACGCGCAGGATGGCAAAGGCGGCATTTGGTTCTGCGACATCAATACATACGATGTGCCGCAGAAGCCTCGGCAGCTCTACTCCTGCATTGGCGGCAAGGTAATCACCTCCCAGATGTCCCCAGTGTCGCCGCACTTCCTCTGCCTCTCCGAGAGCGGCAAGATATTCGTGTACGAGTATGAGGAGAAAAAGCTGATTCTGGAGAAGCAGTTCCCGGCAAAAGGAGTCGATGTATTGTGGCTGGACACACAGATATCGCACTCGGGCACCGAACTAGTGGCCGCCTTCGCGGATGGCATTCTGCGGCAACTGTTTTTGGATTTGAGCGATCGCAGCCGGCCAACCATGACCCGGGTGAGAGCCTTCAAGGCGCACACAAAGCCCATTTCCCGGATAACCGTGAACCCAACGAGCACCCTGCTCCTCACCGGCAGCGTTGACAGGAGCATCTTCATCTACCAATTGGAGCGCGGTGAGAATATGCTAGTGGACATCCATCCGCTGGGATTCGTGCAGTTCTCAGCGATTCCCAACTGCTTCTGCTGGCATGAGACGCATCCGACTGTGGTTCTCGTGGGTTGCCGGACCGGCGAGGTGTACGAGTATGATGTGCGCACCCAGGTCACCGAAGAGGAGACCCACCTGTCCTACAACATTACAGAGTCATCGCGCCGGCGCTTCGTCAGATTTGTTTCCGTGAAGAGTCGCATCCGTCGGGACATTAAGCGGGAGCAGACGAAGAAGCGTAAGGAACGTAAGCGGGAGCGCAAGATGAACGAGATTGAGAAGCTTAAGAAGGCCAATCCGGGTCTGCAGATCGATATCGAGTCGGCCCTCGCCGACTCAGAGCCCGAAGAGGAGGAGGAACCGCTGTTCACACCGCCCGAGCCCAATGCAATCCTCTGGCTGCGCTACACGGTGCGGGACACCATCTGGGTGTCCATGGCGGGCTATGATGCGGGCTACATCTATGAGCTGGACTTTCAGGCGACGGAGCCCACCTGCTCTACCATTATACCGGATGCGGATGACATTGAGATTCACTCGTACTGCATTATGTGAGTTTGTGAGCTTCGGTTTCGGTGGATTCTTTAAAACTCTATTCCTCTCTTCCTTTACAGCGATCAATACCTCATTTTTGGCCTGGTCAACGGACGGCTACGGATAAATCGCATCAATCCGGACAACTTCAGGGACCTCTCCGAGTACCGCATCTATCCCATGCACGATGACCTCAAGGGCATCATTCCCAGCATCCAGACCAGTTACAATGGCGAGCACATCCTCACCGTTGGCCACGACGGCAACATGTTCCTCCACAAATGGCACGGCCCAAAGATTGTCAAGAATCCCCTGCGGAAAAGTCTCGTGCCTTTGCCTCTCAGCGTTCATGAGGCACCCGATATCGACGATCCAGACGAACCTTCGCTGGAACAGGAGAAGATCAATGCAGAGCTGCGACGCCAACAAGAGGCGGCCGAGGCACACGATAAGGATGTCCTGGCCAAGATCGGGTTGCTGCAAAACGATTACTTTGACATTATTAGAAAGAACGAGGAATTGCCGCCGGGACTGAGGGCCAATGATACGGATTTGCTGTTGGATCCACGCATCAAGCAACAAATAAGAGATGAGTTACAGGCGGAGCTGGATGATGTGCGAGAGGATTTGGCCTACGATTTGGAGTTTGCCCAGGTGGGGCACCAGAAGCTGTACAATCATTTCCTTAAGAAACTAGTCGAAATTCCCTTCACGGTGAACCCTTTGGGGTGAGTAAAAGTCTAGCCTATCCTCCTAAAGCTTAACTCTGTCTTATTTAGGGTTAATGTGCCGGGCGTGGCCACCTTTCGCCTGGAGATGCTGGGCGAGGAATACGAGCAGATCAAGCGGGACATTGAACTGCGCTTGCAGCAGGAGCACGACATGGAGTAAGTGGTAATTAGGGAACTTAAACCATCAACACTTGACTACAATTACTTACTTATTCTACCAATCCCCGACAAGCAGCCTTTACAGCGTGGATCTAGTGGCAGCACAACCGGAAGTGTAAGCCTGATAAAGTCCTTAAAGTACCTCCACCAGCACTCCTGTTCTTCAGATTCTTTAACTATTCCCTTTCCTTAATTTATAATCCAAGACCTTCCTGCAGCAGCACTCCTTTTCCTCTCAGATTCTTTAACTATTCCCTCTCTAACACTTATTTTCTACGATCTTCCTCCAGCAGCACTCCTGTTCTTCACATTCTTTAACTATTCCCTCTCGTAACCTTAATTTTCTACAAGCTTCCTCCAGCAGCACTCCTGTTCTTCAAACTCTTTACATATTCCCTCTCTAACATTTATTTTGTACAACCTTCCCCCATAGTCTCCATGATCTTGTGGTGGCCGAACCTTCAAGCGAATCAATTGGCCAGCCCCCACCCGAAGGGTTCTTCTTTGGCCGCGATCCGCATAGCATTGAGCCGCGCTTCAGCAAGAAGATGATGCGCCTCCTGGTCCGCTATCGGAAGCGCCAATTGTACGAGGTGCGTCGCATCTTTGACTGGGATAAACTGGAGCGCCAGAAACCGGATCCCAATCGTAATCATCCGGATGACGATGCCAAAATCGAGGAGGCCAAGCGCAATCTGGGTGACTACAAGCTTAAAATCGGCGAAGACTATGAGCCCAAGTCCTCGGAGACGCTGACACAGAAGTACATTGAGATTGTCAAGTGCCGCGAACGTTACTTTAATCAGGTGAACGCCTTTAATGAATCGGTGGCGGAGTTGCGAACGCGTAAGCAAGAGCTGATGGAGTTCATCAGGGTCAAGAAGAATCGCTTGGATGAGGTGAATAGCTATTTGCCCGAGGTGGATCGGCTGCCGCTGAATCCGTTGCAGGAGATAGACATGGACCTGGAGTTTCCCCATCTCAATCTTAACGAGCACTTCACGCCCGGCTGCGGTGTGGAGATCGATGACATTCTCACCCTGGAGCGCAGTGTGGAAGGTGTAAGTGTCCACGGGATTAAGTAGCCACCTCATGTAACAATTCGTTTCACAGATAATCAGCTCCCAGTCGTCTGAATTTAAAAGGAGTTTAAAGGAGCGAAGCTCGAGCATGTTCAGCATGCCGGGCCTGGATATACCTGAGCTGCACGAGTACTCCGTCTATGTAATGTTTCAAATCTCCAAGCTGGAACGATGCCTACCCAATGACGATCTGATCTACAGTCTGACCAATATGCCGGCAAAGAATGACCCTGCCTACTTCGAGGTGAATGCCGCGGATGAGACGCCCATGATGATGGAGATGCGGTACCGGTGGGTGCGATTTTTGCAGCGTGAGCAGTCAGCGATTCGAGACGAGGTGCTGGAGGAGGTGCAGCAGTTCGACCGAGCGCTGGCCAAGCTGCAGGTGCGGCGCTTCCATGTCAAGCTGGATGCCGAGTTTATGACCTCGTACCTGATCAGCCTTAACCAGGAGCTGTACATTCTACGCGACAGCGAGGAGATCGAGATGCAGCTAATGCTGAACGCCAAGACGGCGATGAACACTCGGAACGAGCTGCAGGTGGTCATCAATTCCTCAAACCGTCAGCTGGACGAGCTGAGGCGAAACATTGACAAGCTGGGCGAACAGATTGTGGCCCTTCAGCTGCTATTTATGAGCACGGTGAAGGGTCACAAGTTCTTTGACTTTCTGCGTCGCATTTTCAAGAAAAAATGGCGTCCACCGAGGGTGGCTAAGGCCGATGACGAGTCCTCCTCAGAGTCGTCAGAGTCCTCGTCTTCCAGCGAGGACGAAGCAGCGGATAACAAGAGTCTGGACTCCTTGGACATGACCACCATTCGGCTGGACGAGGCCACCTGTCCCACAGGTCTCGATCGCTCCATCTACGACCTGGCCTTCACCATGCGTTCCGAACGTCATGACCTGGAGCGCAATGTCCGGGATTTGCAGCGGGAAGTGGATAACAAGCGTAGACATATTGCCGAGATGCAGGTCAATATGAAGCACCACGAGGAGGTCTACCAGCGGGAGAAGAATGCCCTGCTGGAGTTTCGGGTAAAACCGTTAACTGATCTCCTTGGAAATCGATTTAAAATACAAAATCTCTTCTCCAGCGCAAACGCCAGCAGGAAGTCAACAAGGTGAAAGTCAGCGCCATCATTCGTATGGATCAATTGCAGCATTTTTACGAGGGCGACGACTACCGTGACCTGTCCAAGGCTATTCTCTTCGACGCCAACATGCTGGTGGATCTCCGCCGGCGGGCGGATCAGCTCAGCGAGGAGACCAAGGCCACCAAGCGCTGGCATCGCATCAACTTTATTCACCTGCGGCGCATGAACACAGACATCAAGTTCATGCGATTCGAGATCACACGCCTGGAGGAGGAGATCCGTCAAGCCATGATGAAGAAGTTTGGCCTGATTATCAATCTCGATGAGCTGGAGGAGGAGGTCCTGCGGCGGTATATCTTTGATCTAGAAACCAATGCCGAGGACGAGCTGAAAGCCCTTGAAAAGGAGTTACAGGAGCGGCAGGTGAGACAGCTCACAGACTCTTTAAAAGTGTAAATTTAGTGCAGTTTGGGACCACCCTCAGAAAGAGCTGGCACGCTGCGAGGAGAACCTGATCATGGAGACGCAGAACAATACGGAAAAGGTCAACATATTGACGGTGCTACGCGAGGAGAAGTACATTCTGTCCACTGTGTTGGACATTCAGGACCGCAACTTTGCCAAATGGAACAAACCAAGTGTGCTGAATCTATCCTACGACATTGAGAAGCTTCGAGGTATCGAGAACTCCTTGCTGCAGCAGATCGAGGTGGGTATCCTTAGAGGTTAGCCTTACTCAACTAATCCTCTCTCCCGTGACAGTGCCTGGAGCGTGAGATCTGCGCCCTGCGTCTCAAGTCCAAACCGCTGCAGATCAACAACGAATTCGAACAGGATCCCAATGCCCCACCGGATGTTACCACCGAAGTATTGCCCAATGATGAGGCTTTGGTGTGTCCAGCCATCCTAAATGTGGATGCCTACTTACTGCCGCCCATGCCCGATGAGTTTATTATGGAACGCGTGCATACAATTGTCCAGAAGAGCTACAATCGGTTCTTTGGACGCAACACCACGCCGGAGAACGTTCGCAAGTTTGCCCAACGATCCTCTCTCTACCTTTGTCAGGCTGCCTACAGCTTCCAGGTGGGCATTACATTTCTTGGTAGTTATTTGTTATTATCTCGTGATCCCTTATTCCCCTGCAGGGCCGCTATACGGATCGCATAGCCGAGTGCATCACCCAGCATCTGCAGACGATTGTGCCCAAGAAGTACTTTATACACATCAGTGCCGACGAGCTAAGAAAGCTCTTCAACGAGGTGGTGGCCGTCTTTGACTACGAACGCTCCGATGTGAACACCGAGGAGCTAATCTCTGGCATCTTTGACCATGCCAAGGACTCGCTGTGCGCTCACATTAACCATGACGACACCGATGTGGTTAACCGTACCCATTTCATTGTGGAGCACATGTTCAAGGAGCTGATCGAGGTGCTGCCCCTCGAGGAGTTCCAGTCGGTCGAGGCCCTTCAAGTGATTGTGGACGTGCTGGAGCGTGAACCCATGGTGGATCCACGAGCCATTAATTTGGACAAGCTCATCGAGAGCACGCTGCAGCATGCCCAGGAGAATCTACTGGATGGGATTACGGCTGTGCCGGTGCGCAGGCTGGGCAGCAACATTCAACAGGAGCTAAACAAGCGACGCCATTACAAGCAGACGACTGTCGAGGCGCCGATGTCTGTAAGGATTGCCAGCAAAAAGCAATAAGTTGGAGGCTTGTCCTGTCCTTTTTAGCGTTAACAATATAATTTATTTGTATTATTATTTGGAGTGTAAAGCTTTCGGCAAATGCAAACAATTTTACAAGTTTTAATAAGGTTAAGTGTGTTGTTTTTTAGACTAATTCGACAATATTGACTACAATAGGGCTTTTCTGGTGGAATAAGCGTTTTATAAAGTGTCTTTAGGCATTGAAATGCCATCCTAGCCACTCTACATCCTTAAATCTAGCCCAGCCTCGCCTTCACCGTGTTCATCTTAAGCGGCAGCAGCTGCAGCATCTCACGCACCACCCCCACCTCGGCCTGCAGCGTCTTGGCCGCCTCCTTGTGCAGCTCACAGCCTTCGTCAAACTTCTTGTAATAAGTTTGGCAACTGGTGAGTTGTTGCAGCTGCTGCAGCGGATGTGGACTGATTAGCTTGTAGTAGATGCGACCAATGTGAAAGTGAGCATAGAGCATGGAACGTTGCTCCTCCTCGTCCATGTTGGGACGCCACTCCTCGCTGGGCGGCTTGGAAGTGTACGATTTAATGAAGCTCTCGAAATGCTTGATGGCCTTCTGGCAACTCTGGTTGACCTTCTTGATCTCATCCGGCGTGGGGGAGCTCTTCGCACGGATGGCATCGAGACGGACATCCAGAACGGCGGCATGAGCTGTGCCCGCGCCATACCAACACTCGCGGCAGATTTTCATGTAGAAAATGGGATCAAGCAGATCGAGGAGATCCTCCAGGTACTTGGCACGACGCTTCTGCATTTTGGCCTGATTCTCGGGATTCTCCTCAAAGAAGGCAATGCGCTCGTACGCCTCGGCGTAGTCCTGCATTATCTTACAGTATTCGGTGGCCTCGTTCTCCGCCTTGTAGTAGTCCTTGGCAATGTCCAGCCACTCGTTGACAAAGTGGAATACCAGCTTGGCATCGTCAAAGGTCAGGCAGTAGTCGCAGGTAATGCGATTCTCACAGGCGGTGAGATCCAGACCGGGAAACCGTGACTCCTCCGCTTCGGCCAGTCGGAGTGTGTGTATGGCCTTTTCCAAGCGCTTGGCCTCCTCACTCTCGTCCTCGTCACACAGCAGCCGCTCCCTGGAGGTTTGCATCAAATGCAAGCCATATTTGGCCCAACAACGAGCCACATCGGCATAGCGATGCTTGAAGGTCTCCGCGACATCCTGGCGCTGCTGCTCGCTCATTCCCTCCGGCTCCAGCATGTGAGCCTCGTACTCGGCCATGATAAGAGTGGCGGCGGCCAAATGATGACGAGCCTCTGCGAAACGCTCCTCTCCAATGTAAAACTGCGACAAGGTGGCAGTATTCAGAGCGAAATCAATGGCATCATACGATTTGTACTCCAACTGGCGGTGCAGCGTTCGATGACAGCATTTGGCTGACTTTTCCGTCTCTCCCAGGTGGCCATACATCTGAGCTAAATAGAAACACACCAGAGTGTACAGAGATTCCAGCTCTTTGACACCTGCTGCTGTGGTTTCCTGCCCCTCTTCCGAGGGACTGAAGATATCCTGTATGGCCAGGGGTACCAACTCACTGGCTTTGAACTCCTCGTAGCTTTTTTCTGCTAGAAGCAGCAGATCCAAACCCTTTTTGTACTCCTCCTTGGCGGCCAGGACAATGCTGAGCTCGTTTATGGCGCCAATGTATGGAATGATGGCTTCTGGACGTTGCTTTAGCGGCGTGACTAGTTCCAAACATCGATTGAGCAGTTCCTCGCCCTTGGACTGTTCCTCTGTGTACACAAAAATACGACCAAGATCCCGGCAAACAAAAGCCAGCAGGGAGCGGTAGCACAGGTCATCCTGGCCACCATCCTCTTCGCTGGCCTGGACAGACACCAGTTGGTCGTCCAGCTGCTTTTTCAAATCGGCTAGAACATCGCGGGCTTTGTAGTGGGACCGAAAGGGATCCGTTGGCGGATCGTTGCGACTCTCCTCCTCCACCAGCCGGTTGGCCTTCTCGTACAGCTCCTTGTAGTCGCTCAGAATCTCTTTGGGAATAACCATGGCGACGTTTCCAGCTTGCAGGAGAATGTATCAAGTGTCGTGTCGTTCAGCTAAAATCGGAAATAGTTGTATACTTTTTCCAATAATTTCGTCGCCGAAATTGCTATTGGGTGACACAGAGTGACCAGGTAACTTTGCAGTTTGCTGTATTTGGTAGAGCTGTAAAAAACATACTATCGATCTAAAATGTTCCAAATATTTGTTTTTATATGTTTTTAGTAATTCAAAACGTGCTAATGTTTTTGCCACAGCTGTATTTATACCTAGCAATTAAAGAAGTAGCATTTGGCCACCAAAAATATTTATAATATATATAAATTAAATACTAGAAACTACTAGAGTATTTTAAATTAGTATGACTGTATTCAGAAAAAACATTCAAGTATCGATACATCGAATCCAAAATTAAATACCGATATTTTTAAAAGGCGTGTATATCGATAACTAAGGATGACTTTTTTCAGATTTTTTTCACATTTGCAAATACCAGAATAATTACTAGATCGAGCAGTTAAAACTAGTGTCTTGGCGCCCACATTTCAAAGGATCTCTATCTCCTTTTGCCAATTGCACAAACTGCGCTCCACGCAAGCCCTGCACCATGCAGAAAATCAAACCCGATCCGGACTCCTCTGGCGATAAGAAGGTGAAGCGACTGTACCACCAACGTTACCGGCCCGAATGGGAGAAATTTCCAGCGTTCGCCAACTGGCTGGGCTCCACCAATGACGGTTACTCGGCGCACTGCCGGATCTGCGATGTGACTGTCCTGGCCCGACTGGCGTCCATCAAGCAGCATCTCATCACAAGGAAGCACCAGGACGGCGCTCGTTGCAATGATTTTCTGTCGCAGGTAAGGAGGGAAAATCATCTGAAATAGGATGAAATTTCTATATATTTCTTACTTTTTTCTCTGGCAGAACATGATTAAAGGCGAGTCGGATGCAGTGAAGCAAATGGGCAGACCAAATGCGACCAAGAGAAAGAGGGAGTCGGATGAGGGCAGATCCCCAGCGAGTAGCAAGCCGAAGCCAAAACCCAAACCCAAGCCAATGGTCAAGGCAAAGCGCGAAGCCAAGGTGGCAAAGCGCGAGCCCAAAATTGAACATATCGAAGTCGAGGAGCATGAGTTGGCCTCGAATGACGACTCAATTCTGGACGATCTGCTTGGCAACGAGCATCTGGTGGCTGTGCCGGAGGAGTATGTGGTCGAAGGGGAGGAGGCTGAGGAGACCGAGCTGATGGACGAAGGTGTTTTGGAAGTGGAAAACAGCGAAGATGCGTACGAAGAGTTAATGCCGGAGCTAAACGACGACGATAACATGTCCGAGGATGTTATCATCAGTGAATTCGATCTGTTTGGCAAGAGCCTGGCTCTCCAGCTCAACAATATGGACCTGGAGGATGCTCTGCTCTGCCAAGAGCGCTTGCAAGTGGTCCTCACCGAGTTCCGCTTGAAGATACTCAAGCGCAAGCGGGAGGCCACGCGCAGCTCTTAGGCATTTACATTAATTTACAATTATTTTAGTATTTTTTATGTACATATATTAATTTTTAAAAATTAACAACTAAATAAACAAACTATTCCGCATCTATTTCGTCAATAAACGCCCGACACTTCTTCTTTAGCACCTTGACGGCCTCTAGGAAGATAACCTCGGGCTTCAACGCACCCACAGACTCCACCGTGAAGATGTAGTGGTCGCGCACTCGCGCCAAGGTTACGGCATCGTTTAGCTGCGGATAACGATACACATTCCGGCTGCAGGTGTCATAGCGTGCATCCTTGACGTAGGCACACTCGTTCTCATTGATTCCTATGACTCCAGGCGAGAAGCAGCTCTGCAGGAGGTAGGCATCCTTGCCGGAGACCTCGCGATTGAGCTTGATCTGCGGCAGCAAGCGGTACGTGGCCGTGGCCACTGGCGAGAACTTGGCATGATCCCGGCCCAGCCCCTTGACGGCCACCAATCGCAGATCCAGCTCGTGGCCAGGTCGCAGTTGGGCAATCAGAATGTCGTCATGGATGCAGTTTACGGCGCTTTCCGTGTAGATCTGCGCCTGCTTGCCCTTCGGCAGCCACTTCAAGTGGCCCGAATAGACCTTGTGGTTCTTGTAGATATCATCAAAGTTCGACTGATCTTTGTTGGCGTCCCGACGGCGGCTGCACTTCACCTTTAGTTCGAATTCCAGTGTGTCCTGCTCGGTGCCCGCCTCGGGGCTCTCCTCTGTGCGGTAAGCGAACAGACGGGGATCAGCTCGCAGCGGAAGCAACCCCATCCGATGGGCCAGAACCTCATCCTGGATGATCGAAGTGTTGTTGTAGATGTAAACCTTTTCGATGGCCATGCTGGGCACTTCGCTTAGCATTAGGCGGCGGAAAGCGTTGGCTATGGCGGGGTACACACCAATCAAGTCAAACTCCAGACCCTCCTCGTCGTTCCTAAAAGTTTAAAATGGTTAATCCCAGCCAGAACTCGTTGTTTTCAAAGCAAATAGTAAACCCACTTCACAATGGAGATTTGCAGTTTGTTTTTGAACGACTGCATGCTGAACACCTCATCCGCCAGGCCGTAGTCCTGCGGATCCTGTTTGACACGGTACTCCTCCATGTACAGCAGCGGCTCATCACGCTTCGGATTCGGCATGTTTCTCTATTTATTTAATAAATAATTTAACAGAAATCAAACAACCGCACGTGTTGGAACCGAATAACTTCTGTCTTGTTTTACTAAACGAGTTGGCAGGGCCTTGCCAGAGTTTCCTGTGACTGGCAGTTCAACACAAAGAAGAAGCAGGGCACCGGCGAGTTTTTTTTTATTCTCCAGAAGATTTACGTAAAGCCCCCAAATTCCGGGAACCTGGCCGTAAAATGTCCCGCTCCCTGCAACGCTTACTGGGCAGCTGCCGTCGCTGGTCGCAACAGCCGGCCGTCCGTCACTTTGCCGCACCCGCAGATCCCACAAAAGGCAAGGGCCCGATATCATGGCGAAGTCTGGCCGTGATTGGAGCCATGGGAGCTGGAGGCCTGGGCTTTATGCTGTACGTGAAGAGCGAGAAGGACGAGGCACGCATGAAGGAACGCAAGCGGCAGCTGGGCAAAGCGGCCATCGGCGGCCGGTGGGAGCTGACGGACTCGGAGGGCGTTGTACGCAAATCGGAGGATTTCCTTGGCAAGTGGCTGCTTATCTACTTTGGCTTCACCCACTGCCCAGATATTTGTCCAGACGAGCTGGAGAAGATGGCTGCCGTGGTGGATGAAATTGGTTTGTATTCTCTCGAATTTTAATTGAAATTAAACTAATTTATCACAATCTTTCACAGAAAAATCCCCTCAAACGCCGGCAGTGCAACCCATATTCATCACCGTGGACCCAGAGCGTGACTCCAAGGAGATCGTCGGCAAGTACGTGAAGGAGTTCTCCCCCAAACTCCTGGGGCTCACGGGAACTGTGGAACAGATCCGCAATGTCTGCAAGGCCTTCCGCGTCTACTTTAGCGCCGGACCGCGGGACGATGACAATGACTACATCGTGGACCACACCATTATCATGTACCTGGTCAACCCAGACGGAGAATTCGTCGATTATTATGGCCAGAATCGCGACAAGGATCAGTGTGTGGCCTCGATTATGGTTAACATTGCCAAGTGGAATTCCCTGAACAAAAAGGGCTGGTTCGGCTAGGATGCTGCTGCTGCTGCTTAGCTTCACAAATGTTGATTCGTTGTATTTTACTTTTACGTATAACGTTTAGCTGTAGAAATATAGCAAAAAAAAAAGAAATAAATTTAAACATTCAAATTTAGTTAAGATTTTTCAGTAGGTTGGCAGCGCTGCTTTGAAATTCGGGATTATTGCATTGCCCCCGGTTGGCAGCTCTTTTTCGGCGTGTAGTGCTGCGTGGAGAATTTTTGTTGCAAAAAGAATTGTTTTCTCGCAACAAATACTAAACAAATTCAAAATGGTGCGTGTTTAGCTAATGTGTGAAGACCCCTGTGTGCTCCCAGGGGATTTGCCAAGTGTTTGCCTGGAATAACATGCATTTTCGCTGTGTTTAAGCCTTGTGGGACTTCCAGGCCAAACATAACCTAAAAGGCGGTTTCTATTTGTTGCTAATATTTCGCATTATTGCATTTTCCCCACAGCGTCCGTTGATGCTGCAGGGCCACGAGCGTTCCATAACGCAAATCAAATACAACCGGGAGGGTGACCTACTCTTCTCCTGCTCCAAGGATCAGAAGCCCAATGTGTGGTACTCGCTGAACGGCGAGCGCTTGGGCACCTACGATGGTCACCAGGGTGCTGTGTGGTGCCTGGATGTGGACTGGGAGAGCCGTAAGCTAATCACCGGCGCCGGCGACATGACCACCAAGATCTGGGATGTGGAATATGGCACAATTATTGCCTCCATCCCAACCAAATCGTCGGTGCGTACCAGCAACTTTAGCTTCTCGGGCAACCAGGCTGCCTACTCCACGGACAAGGCGATGGGACAGAGCTGTGAGCTGTTCATCATCGATGTGCGCAATGCCGACTCCACGCTAGCGGAGCAGACGCCAACGCTGCGCATCCCCATGACCGACTCTAAGATCACCTCGATGCTGTGGGGTCCCCTCGATGAGACCATCATCACAGGTGAGCTTATAACAAGCTTATAAAGACTCTTCAGTAAAAACTACAATGACTGTGACTAATTTCAGGCCACGACAATGGAAACATTGCCATCTGGGACATTCGCAAGGGCCAGAAGGTCGTGGACTCGGGCAGTGATCACACTGCCGGCATCAATGACATGCAGCTGAGCAAGGACGGCACCATGTTTGTCACCGCCTCCAAGGATACCACCGCCAAGCTGTTTGATTCCGAATCCCTGATGTGCCTGAAGGCCTACAAGACGGAGCGTCCCGTAAATTCGGCAGCCATTAGTCCCATTCTGGATCATGTGGTGTTGGGCGGCGGTCAGGATGCCATGGAGGTGACCACCACATCAACAAAGGCCGGCAAGTTCGATTCGCGCTTCTTCCACCTGATCTACGAGGAGGAGTTTGCCCGCCTTAAGGGCCATTTCGGACCCATCAACAGTTTGGCCTTCCATCCGGACGGCAAGAGTTACGCCTCGGGCGGTGAAGACGGTTTCGTGCGTGTCCAGACCTTTGATAGTACATACTTCGAGAACATCTTCGAGTAGTTAAGTCTGTTGTGGGGTGAATAGAGCCAGTGGAGAGGACAGCAAGCGATCCATTTCACTGGCGCCATGTTCGTTTGCTTAGGGAACTTTCAAATATACGCGAGAACGAAACGAAGCTGATCGCATCGTTTATTTTAATAACATTTAGAGAGTAACAGGATTATATATTCGAATGAATTATATGTGGTATGTGTGCAGTGTTCATTTTAGAAGAAGGAGCGCTTCTTCTGCTTAAGGACCACGGGCTGGCCCTGCATGGCTGCCCACTGAGCAGGGGTTGGCAGGCAGCCCGGCGGCGGTGGCGGTATGACAACATTTCCGGCGGCATTTGTCCTCACCTCGGCGCGCGAATCCAAGTGCAGGACCTGCGAGGCAGCTGCTCCTGCAGAAGTACTGGGCCCAGCCAAACCATACCCACTTCCATGATGCATTCCGTATTGTTGTGGCTGTCCGTTGAAAGGCATCTGCTGTTGATGGTGGCTTATCATGCCATAGTACTGGTTCTGGCTAAAAGGAACAGCGCCTGGCTGCGAGTATCCCACGGCACCGCCACTTCGCTGGCTCTCTTCGTACGATGGCGGAGGAGCTCGCTAAAGAAGTTACATTTGTTTATGACAATATTTGAGTGGCTGAATGTTGCTCACCATGGCCATGGACTGCCCGGCATTGCTATAATCGTACGCGGGGGCATTTCCCTCAGCTGGTGGACCCGATTTTGATGGTTTCGACATTATATTTAGATTTTTGTTTGATTTTTCTTTAATTTCGTTCTTTGTTTACTTGAAAATCCTCTGAATCACAATTCAGGGTTGTCAACTGCTGACGTTTAGCTATTTGCCCTTAAAAAAGCGTAATGTTGTTTGTTTTTCATTATTTAAGAAAGGTTACTAGGGTAACTATTCCAAATTTTAACAATACAATTATTTGTTACTTTTTTTAAAGGTCTTTTAAAAACAATTAGGTGTTACTTTTCTAAATACATTAAAAAAAAACAATTTATATTTGCCATTTTTAGCTATTTTTTAATATTCCCTCTTTAAAAAAGGCGACAACTCTACTCGTTAGCCATTCACAGGCAATCACTGATTGCCAATCAGCTGTTTCTGTCAAACGGGAAGAGGAAGAGCGAAACACCAAGTTGTTGGCCTGGCCAAAATCAGGGAAAATATAGTTAAATTGCCTATTCTAGACTGCCAACCATAGTATTTAGGAAATATAAATAATAAACAAATAGTTGGTTCCTCATAAAATGGCGCACGCCACACCTCAGGTGAGTAGAAGGCCAATGCACAAGGGCAACACGAGCCGCGTTTCTGTGACGCAATAGCTACATTAACTTTCGTAAACGAATGGATAACAAACTCTCTGTTTGATCCTCTGGCAGGGCGTTAAGCTGTTGAACGGATGGAAGCGTCCGGGCCGCTTTGACAAAGGTTTGGGAGCCCAGCTGCCCGAGGCCTACAAGAAGTTCTGGCGCGAATGGAAGTTGACAACCCCGGCTGCCGTCCACTACATCCCCAAGGAGCATCAGTGGGAACGCGATCCGGTGACGCATGCCATTAAGCCAGTGCAAAACATCCCGCTGCCGCTGATTGACACACCGGAATCCCATCAGGGCATCTGGGGTGGCGAGGCTGTGATCAAGGGCTTTCAGAAGCGAGAGCAAACGAAGCGTCGTGTCCCCCACTTCTGGGTGCCCAATCTCCGGCGTTCGGTGGTGCACAGCCATGTGCTGGACTCGTACATGTCCGTGGTGGTGACGGAGCGCACGCTGGAACAGATACACGAGTGCCACGGCTTCGATCACTATCTCCTTAAGAACAGGGCCTGCGATCTGCGGTCCGCTTTGGCTTTGAAAATCAAGCGGGAAGTGCTCAAAGCTTTGCACAATGGTGTGCCAGCTCTGGACGCTGAACCCGAGCGCCAGCAGGAGGTACTCAAGGAGTATTCGCGCTATCTGGCCACCTATACGCCGGAGGAAATCGATTGGTATGGACACACCTACGTAGAGGCCATTCGCAAGCTGCAGAAGCAACTCCGCGACGCTGAAAAGGTGAAGCCCCACAAGGTGGAGTTCCGCAGCAAGCTGATCGAGCAGCTGCGCCAGGCGGGCATCAGTGAGGCAGGAAAGCTGGAGAAACCGGGAGAAGCGCTGACAGAGTCATCGGCAGAGCACAAGGATTCGGACATCGAGGCGCTGACTAAGCTGTAAGTGAAAACGTTTCCATATTGATTATACTTAAGCTTTTGCTTAGATTAAGGCGCTTTTCCTAATCAATTTGTATATGTTTTTCACAGGGAATCTTCGCCCTCCTCCAGCTGGCTATCCAAGATCAATCCTTTTGGCAAGAAGGAGACCTAAGCCAGCCAGTTGTCCTTGTTTGTTTTTGATTTATGTGTTTAGCCTCGAAAGAATAAACATAATTTCGGAAACATCTCTCGTTCTCACTCGATGGCCTCGCCTTTGGTTTGTTTGTTAAAAGATAAAACATATATATTTATTGCAAATATTCGTTAGATTGATAAAATGTATAAAAAAACAAGTACGGCGACAGAAAATAGAAAAAGGAATGGTTGTAAATCCCCAAGAGAATGACAAAATACATACACGAATACAGAATACAGTGATCACTATTCACGCTTACAACTAAATGTACTACATTGATGGATAGATAGCGTTTGGAGAGAGCTTTGTGCCATGTTCAAATGTCCCTAGACTGGGCTGCTGCCAGGCTGCCAGTCCTTATGCAATGGGGTTCTTTTTCATCAACTCAATGTCGGCCTTCATCATGTCACTGACCAGCTCCAGGAAGCTCACCTTGGGCGTCCAATTGAGTTCCCGCTTGGCCTTGGAGGCATCGCCCAACAGGAGATCCACCTCTGTGGGTCGGAAATACTTTGGATTGATGCGTACACGTACCACGCCAGTGCTGCTCTCCACGCCCACCTCCTCCACACCCTTGCCTTGCCATGTTATCTCGCGTCCAATGTGCTTGAAAGCCGCTTCCACGAATTCACGCACACTGTGTGTTTCGCCCGTGGCAATGACATAGTCGGAGGGCGAATCCCGCTGCAGCATCATCCACATGGCCTCCACATAATCGCTGGCATGCCCCCAATCGCGCTTCGAGTCCAGATTGCCCAGCTCAAAGTACTCCATCTGCTTCAATAGAATTTTGGCCACACTTCTGGTGATTTTCCGAGTGACAAAGTTCTCGCCACGTCGCGGACTCTCGTGGTTGAAGAGGATACCATTGCAGGCGTACATGTTGTAGGCCTCCCGGTAATTGATGACAATCCAGAAGCCGTACATCTTGGCGCAGGCTAAGGGGAGATAATTACTTAAAGATAATAACCACAAAGGGTTTTGAGCTGACTCACCATAGGGGGACCTTGGATAGAACGGCGTCTGTTCGTTCTGCGGCGTCTCCACCACCTTGCCGTATAGCTCCGAAGTGGAGGCTTGATAGAACCGCACGCTCTTCTCTATGCCGCAGGTACGGATGGCGTCCAGGATGCGCAGAGTGCCTACCGCATCCACCTCGGCCGTATACTCGCTGAGGTCAAAGGAGACCTTTACGTGGGATTGTGCCGCCAGATTGTAAATCTCTGTGGGCTTCACCATGTTGATGATTTTCACCAGGCTGCTGCTGTCCGTCATGTCGCCGTAGTGGAGCTTCATCCGGCCACCCTTGTGCGCCTTGGGATCTGCGTACAGATGCTCGATGCGTGTGGTGTTGAAGGTGCTGGCCCGCCTGATAATGCCATGCACTTCGTAGTCCTTTTTGAGTAGAAACTCGGCCAGATAGGAGCCATCCTATAGAACGTATAAAGTATTATTGTTTTTACCACGTAAGCAGGGAGTTGATTGATGAATTTCTAGTTCAGTACATCTCCGAAATACTGTGACTAATGCCTTTACACTCTCGTTTACACACCTGGCCCGTTATGCCGGTTATCAGTGCCACTTTATCACGGGACGTACCAGCGTCCCCGGCACCGTCTGTAGTTCCATTCTGATCCTTGCTCCCGTTGCTGCTGCTGTCGGTGCGCGGCTTCTTGGTTTCGGTGGCCCCCTCGGAGGACGACATGTTAATTAGGCGAGTGTGGGAGCAGTACTAATCCTAATTTCCCGGTTTTCACGGCGACGTTGGCGGAGCAAGAGTAAACAATTTAGTTTTGCTTAAGCGTTGCCATACCCGCAGAAAGTGGCCACTCCGTGTGAGGGACAGTGATTCGAGAGGCAATAAAGTGGGAATAACTTAAGATTTCGAGGAACGATAAGTTAATTATTAATAAATGATTCATTTAGCGAGAAATTTTAGTGAATAATTTTTTTTTAATTATTAATTAATATTAGTATTTATTAAATGTTAAGATACTTTCGTTTGATTAAAAACAAAGTTAATTTGACGGTTCGCAAAGCTTTTCTTTTCATCATACATATATGTACAAATAGTCAAAAAATATAGTTAATTTTCAGTGTGAAAACTGTTTCTTGGCATACTGTAATTAATTTAAGCATTTGATTCTGCATTGCATTTACTAAAGGTAAATAAATGAGAATAATTGTAAAATGAATTAAGAAAATGTATGGAACCCGAAAATTAATTTTTTTTTGCCTCTCACACATTCCCGTTTTGCAAGCTATTCGTCACACTGTGCAACAGTGTTGTAAAGCGCCCAAAACCACGTAGCTATTTTAACCTGATAGACCAAATCAGCCGAAAGCAAGAAGATAAAACCACCTCAAGTCTTATCACCCGATTTCCACTCCCTCACCCGATTTGCTACTGGGTAGCAGCAGTATCTTCTTCAGATTTAGCATTACGTGTGCGCGCACAGAGGCTTTCCATTTCATTAAACAGTCGACTGTCCAGCAGTGATAACATCGGCGGAGCAAAGACCGGATACTACACATTGGGAACCTGAGGGCGCACACTCTTTAATTAAGTACAACCGCCGTGATAAATAAAAAGGCAATTGCACCCAGCACAAAATGACGGATATTATCAGGAAGGGAGCTCTGTTCCTCATGAGCGAGAAGTGCTATGATAACTACTTCCTGGAGCACAACTTCTTAGACAGTGAGTAGACGGACGGCAATCCCGTAATCCAAATTAACAATCAATTTCCCTCAATTTGCAGTTCCCTGTTTCAAGGCTCTGCTGAGCAAGGGCCTGGGCCTGGCCATTATCGCTGGTTCGGTGCTGGTGAAGGTGCCCCAGGTGCTGAAGATCCTCAATAGCAAGTCCGGCGAGGGCATTAACATAGTTGGCGTGGTGCTGGATCTGCTGGCTATATCCTTCCACCTGTCGTACAACTTTATGCATGGATATCCGTTCAGTGCGTGGGGCGACAGCACCTTCCTGGCCATCCAGACCGTGGCGATTGCCGTCCTCGTCCTCTACTTCAATGGTCGCAAACTGCAGTCCATGTTGTTCCTCGTGGGCTACATAATACTGATGTATGTTCTGAACTCGGGACTAACGCCCATGTCGGCCCTGTTCACCATCCAGAGCTGCAACATACCCATTCTGTTGGTGGGCAAACTGTCGCAGGCGTACACCAACTTCAAGGCCGGGTCCACGGGCCAGTTGTCCGCCGCCACGGTGATTATGATGTTTGCCGGCTCGGTGGCCCGCATCTTTACCTCCATCCAGGAAACGGGCGACACAATGATAATAGTTACCTTCATTGCCTCCACTTTCGCCAACTCTGTGATCTTGGCCCAACTGATCTACTACTGGGACAAGCCACCCACTGGCGCTGTGAAGGCTGCTGGCAAGGCCAAGAAGCCCAAGAGCAAGAAGGATGATTAGGCGGGGAGACGGCGAGAGAGAGAGACTCGAACTCGAAACGAAAGAAACTTTGGTTGCAACTATTTCTCGACATTGTAGAACAAACACAATATGCAAGTTTAAATAAATAGTTCTAATTTATTTGCTTGTCCTGCTTCTCAAAGTGCTGCTGCAGCAGGGCCAAGGCTCGATACCGATGCGATATGGTATTCTTCTCCGCCTTGGGCAGTTCGGCGTAGGTCTTGTCATAGCCCTTGGGTTGGAACACGGGATCCCTGCGGGTTACAGTCATAGAGTGACATTAGTATTGCACTTTTTATCAGGTTAATTACGCAAGTGACTCACCAGCCAAAGTCGCGGGGACCGCGAGGCTCAACAATGGCGCCGTCGGTGATTCCCTTGAAGATCAAAGGCTCTGCGCCAACGCCGTCGCAATAGCCAAAGGTGCAGATAGCCTGAGCGGACTTATCTTCCCAACCGTGCAGCAGGCGATGTAAGCCCTCTGGCTGCAGTTTCTCTAGAAACCACTTGATGTAAGGACCCGGCAAGCCTTCGAGCGAGTTGAAACACAAGCTGGTGTCCTCCACCAGCACGGGTCCGTTGACCTGACGCGCTGCCTCCTTGCACTTCTTAATGGCAATCTCATCAATGTCCCCTGATAGGTTATTATTAAGCTAGAAACTTAAATTAAGAGATTCTGTGGTAATATTTACCTTGCAGTTCCGGCAAATCAATCTTTTGGAAGACAATTGGCCGGGGGAAACTGGGACCCAAGATGGCCAGCAGCTCCTCCAGCTTCTTGGCATTGCCAGTTACAAAGGTAATGGGTTTTGACATTCTGTAAATGATTTTTGTGATTAATTTAAACAATTCAATACAGAACAATTCAAGTAAATACTATTTACTAAATAGAAAGCAAATCACAAATGTGGGAGCATGCGGGCGCCATCAGCTGTTTACTGTTTGGGCGCCAAAGCAAAAGCAGGGTTGTTAAACACTCAAAAGTTTGTTTGAATTTTGTCAACAGTCGAGGGCCAAATATTGATACTACATACATATGTAGGTAGAAAAAGTTAAATACCTTCATTATTTTAATTAATTCTTCATTAAATATAACATTTCCAGTTGGTAAATAAACACAATTCGAAATATAAATACTTGTATTACTTTTATTCATTATGTATTCACTTAAATTTAAAGACAGCATGTTCATTTTTATGGATTTTTCTTACTCTTTTTGTTGGGGGGGTCGGGTTGTTGGATTGACAAATACGAAAGACGAACTTGCAAATAAATATGTACGCAAACTTGTGTTCCTCGAGTGAGATGGATGGTGGTGGCGTCTCCTAGTCATCCAGTGTGAGATGCAGATTGGCCGACGGATGCAGGCCGAGCTCCTTGAGCGAGCTTTCGTTGTGCTCCGCCTCCAGGGATTTGCGAGGGAAGGCGCAGATGAGCTTGTAGCCCTCGTGGGGGATGTGCTTGTGCGTTTGGCGGATATACAGACGCAGCGTGGCCAGCTTTGTGTCCGAGGGCCAGCGCAGCTGGACCATTTCATCGGTTCCCTCCACATTGAGCAGGCGCAGCTTGAGGGCCGTCAGCTCATCCTTGGCCTCGCCCAACTGATTCTCAAACGAGGCGGCCACCACGCCCTTGAGCTCCTCGTCGTCGAACTCCTCCAGGCTCTCGTTATCGCTGCCTCCACCTTCGGTATTATTCTCATCGGTCTTGGAGCCGCCGCCGCCACCACCGTTTTCATTCATGGAATTCTTAATGGCCAGCTCCAGCTGCTCCTCTTCGGTGAGCTCCAGCACCTTGGCTCGCTTCTTGGGCGTTCCCCTTGAGCTGGCTGTCGAGGAGCACGAAGCCTCAGGATCATTGACATCGTCATCATCGTCAATGGTTACGGCTGATCGCTTTGAGGTGCTGGGCGCATCTTCGGCTATGAAATCACGATGCTCCTTCAGGAACTGCCTCAAATCGGGCAGAACATTCTCCTGCTTTGGCTCCGGACTGCGCCAGACTTCCTCACCGGTTCGGGGATCAATCACACACAAATAGGGCAGACTGGCGCAGTGGTAGAAGGCCACGAAGCGTCGGCCTTCGGACGTGTCATTGTCCACCTGCCAGAAGGTAAACTGGCGTCGCACCAGCTTCTTAAGATCCTTGTCCGACCAGACGTCACGGTTCATGGTCTGCGACTGGAAGTTATCGCCCTGCACGTTCACCAGCAGCCAACGCTGCCGCTTGGTGGCAAACTCCCTGGCCGCCGTCAGCGTCCCGGAGTAGAGAATATCTGTGGGCGGGCGGAACAGGTCTCCGAGGCGGGATGTGCTGGTAGCTGTGGCCGCTGTCGAGCGACTGTTGAGCGCCATGGCCTGGCCGGCCACCACCATCTGTGCCGAACGCTCTCGCCGCCGTCGATGTGCACTGGGATCGGCATAGACACCGGTAGCCTGCAACTGCTCCTCCATTAGGGCTCCCTCTCGGGCGAAATCACGCAGGGGACACACTTTAACACGCTGCGTGACCCTTGACAGGCGGCTACTGCTTCCAGACGCAAAGAAATTGTCGTCCTCCGGCAGAATCAATTGTTCCCGCACCGGAGCGATGGGAGCACGCACCTCATCGTCGTCATCCAGCAGGGGAAGAAGCGATGGTGCAGCGGAGGTGGCCGCTGCCGAAGATGTGGAGGCCGCCGCTGCAGCGCCTCCCTGTTCGAAGAAGAGCGCCACAGCAGCGGCGACATCGTTGGCACAGGCCCCCAAATAATGCTTGGCCTCCTCGGCCGTGCAAGCGGTCACCTCGACCACCTGCTCAACCAGGGCGTCCGGCGCCTCGCTACTGGACATGGCACTGCGGTCGCGGAGTATGGATTTGGTTGCTTTGACGCGCAGAAACGTTGATGAAAATGTGGAAAACGGAAAACGAGTACGAAATCAAAACGAGCTATTTTCCAGGGACAGATAAAATGCGTCCGCACAGCTGTGAGAAAATCAGTGTTCGTAAGCAGGCGCCAGGGCCAGTGTTGGATAAGGTTGCTAGTCAGTGACGACATTTTTGTTTGTTATTTTCAAATTAAACTTTAATTGCATTCAACTATGTAAAATATAATACAGAATTTTGTATACTCTACATAAACCTTTTTAAAGTGTATTTTAAATTCAATACAAATGCGGTAAATTATTTTATTTATTAGAGTCTTTGCACTACCGAGAAATCCAGAAAAAACAACATAATAATCAGGCAACTTACATAAAAACTGTTTGAGGCGTGGTATGGCTATTTTCAAAATGTTTATTATTATTATTACTTTTATTTTATTATTAATATTTATTTAATATTTGCCACCTTTCCCACTAGAGGTTTGACATTCCACCTGACTGCGTTGCGCAACACTACCCTCTGCACCAGTCGCTACGCAACACCGGCCAGCAGCACCAGCAGTATTCTTGCGTCTTTATATACGCGAAAAATTAAGATAAGATTCGCAATTGCCGAGGAGTTGTTCCCCAAAAAACATGACTAATACCCCTGCGGAATGGTAAAACGAACACTCTGCCCACCTGCTGTGACCGTGACAATGTGAACCGCCGCGTACCGGGACCAACGAAGCCAGTTTTCCCAATCAGAATCGAGTGCGCGTCAGGTGCATCGGAGAGAGAGAGAAAAAAATAAAAGTGATTCCCAGTGATTTGAAATCTTGGATCTTCGGATCCCCCAGTGCCATTTGCTGCCTCCCCCCCGCCCGTGTGCCTACCCAAGCTGT
Organism: Drosophila orosa; assembly: GCA_018904745.1. Classification (NCBI taxonomy): domain Eukaryota; kingdom Metazoa; phylum Arthropoda; class Insecta; order Diptera; family Drosophilidae; genus Drosophila; species Drosophila orosa. The sequence goes on from JAEIIH010029549.1 coordinate 28,128, forward strand.
TCGCTGTTATGCTGCGCGGATCAAGTTGAACTCTCCGCCTGTTCCAACTCCAGTTTGTTGTTTATTTGTTTTTATTGTTAATGCTGCTGCTGACGTCGCAAGATGGTCTCGCTGATAAAGAACCAATTGCTCAAACATTTGTCCATGTAAGTGTTGTTAGTTGGGATTCCAATCTGTGTCAGTGGGAAATGTAATTACGAAACTCAATTAGGTGCACTTGGGTGGCGTCGGGCCCAGTGGCCCCTTGGCGGAGCCCTTGGAGCTCGAATTGATTTTTCCCAGCTTTCAGCATTGTTGCTTGTGTGTGTGTGTGCGTGTATTTTTCACAGCTTCCCTGTCCGCCCCCCTTCTTGTTTTTTCTTTACTCTCGTCACCTGTCCCCCTGACCCCCCCGTCTTTATGCCTTCTTTATCGCTTATCGCTTCCGCTGTCCCGTTGCTAATTTGCCAGCCTCCGCTGGCCCCGGCCGGGGTTTCCCCTCCCCCTCGCCAAGTAACAAGTGGATTGCCAATTTTATGCCCTCCACGCACTTTCAATTTTCCCATCATCCGTAAATGTTTATTATTTTTCATTTTACGTTAGCGCCGTCTCCTTGGAATTGAATACCCATCCTCCCCCTTCTCCTCCTCCTCTGCTGCTGCCAGCGGCATTTGCATGTGAAATTCAATTTTCCGTCTCTTCCTTGGCTCAATATGGTTTACTTGATGGCTGGGTTACTCGATAACCTTGTCCGAAACGAAGGGGGGAGCTTTGACGACTCCGCCACCGCGGCAGTAAACACATATTTATGAACAGGGTACAAAAATCAAATACTTATTTTCGTATTCGTATAATTATATAAACAATGCAGGACCCAAGGGAGGTGATTCGATTGCTTTGCCAGGTTATTACACAGAGGAAAACATTTTTTTTGGCAGTTTTAATCAAAAATACATTCCTAGACGAGTCCTTGAACACCTTCCTTACTTCTAAGATGAGTCCTGGAATTTTAACAAAGCAAAGTTTTATAACTACTTTATATAGGGAACCTTAAAATCCATAATAACTATATAGGAAAGTATCCTGAAAATACAATACTAAGGAAATCTTTTTAAATGTACTTTCAGGGATATTTCTGGCTAGAAATCTAAGATAAAACTAATTAGCTTCTCAGTTTAACTAATTTAGAGTTAAAGTAATTAAAAAATAACTTTAATAGAGAACGCTTGAAGAACTTAATATAATTGTGTAGTTCCTACTAT
>JAEIIH010029567.1:0-35368 GCA_018904745.1 Drosophila orosa
ATTAATCATGATTAGACTTATACTTGGTATTAATAGTTTCCAGAAGCTTAAGCTTCTCTTACAAATGATTTACAGAACCTTTAATCCTACATCATTAAGTTTTATATAAGCAGTTTTCTAAAAAATTTATTACAATATTTGAGGACCTACTTAATTTAATACCAATTATTTTCTATTACAATTACCATGCCTAACACTCTCTTGTCACATTTATCTGTACTTAATTAATAAATAATAAACTCTAGCGCTCTTTTACGCTTATCATCAATAAGTTTCCCTATAATTTCACCAATAAATTGGTTTTATTGACTATTATTCATTAAATTAGTTTTGGAAACTCTATTTGTAAATGGAGCTTGCCGCTGGCTTTCGATTGCGTTTTACGTCAACATATTTTGTTTATGGCCCGGCAGTGTTTTAATGCTGCCCTCCATTAGATGATACCAATAACAGCTGCAATTTAATTAGAGCACAGCACTGATAATTTATTTATCACGCACACACACAGAAACGAAATGGGAAACGGAAGTAGCACAAGGCTTTTAAACAATGGCCACACCGGCAGGTAAAATGTGCCGGCCATTTCCGTTTTTTTTTGCTTTCCGGCTTTTTTAGCCCAACCCTCCCGAAATGTAAAGCAAAGCGAAATCAGGCTCCGCAGTTGTGTGACATTTAAAATTCAATAATCATAATTAAATAGCCCGAAAAACACCCGGGGGCCGTTAAATCGCTAAAAGCCTGGAGGGGTGAAAGGCAAAAAATCAGAGGCCGGGGCTGGGCAGAAACAACAGCGAAACATAACTTTTAATGTTTCTAACTGGGAGCTGGGAACTCGGCGAGGCAAGTTACCCAAACGCGATGCTGCTCGACGTGCAGCCATATAATGGAAAACTTGTTTAAAACTTTTAATTTAATTTTATTTTCGCCAGTCAGCCAGCCAGCCAGGCAGTCAGGCAGCTTCAGATGCAGCTTTGGATTTAGTTTCCGTTCCGTTCGGTTCAGTTCGGTTCCGTCGGTTCGAAATGCCAACTCAACTTCAGCACTGGCTCCCCGGCTTTTTCGGCAACCATTATTTCCTGTTTCATTTGTCCAAAATCCAGAATACAGAATACAGAATACAGATTGTTGGCCCGCTTTTTGTCGCAGTCCGTGTCCATGGCCATGTCCGAGGCAGCAATTAAAACAGCACAATTGCGCACACAAGTTTCGCCAAGCCGCACATCTCCATGCGAATCTTTCGTCTTTGTATCTGTACCTCAGCATCTGTATATGCATTTGTATCTCTGTCTCTGGTATCTCGGTCTGCATTCATTGAGCTTTGGCTTTAGCTTCAGCTTTCGTCTGTCTGCAGTTAGTTATTATAATTGCACTTGACTCCCGTCTTGACTTGAGCTTGGCACTTTGGCCAAAACGGGCACGGAATTGTGTTTAGTCTGCATAAATTTATAAATGGCTTAGTGTTTTCTTCCGCACAATGGGCTACGAACTGTCGCAATTTACTCTTGATCTGCATTCAGAATAAATGTTTGCTTAAGCAATATTTAACAAAACATTAAATGCCACGCAAAATTTATTTATTATTGAATAAAAAGCTGGACACAGAGATGAGTATTTTGGGAGAAGAAATTATGAAACATACAGCTCGAGTGTTATTTTTATAAGCTTAGCCATTAGACATGGGTTTATGAATTATTCAAAGGAAATTCAAGCTTATTAATTATTACAATTTTCCCATTTAATCGTTATTATTCATATGTAATTAAGGTTAGCCCTTCATATACATATCCCTTGTTGAAGTCATGTCATATTAGATTGACGCAGATTGAGCGAATGTCCGGCAAAGCGGATCAATACGGCGGAACGGCTATTTGTAGAGGTCGAACGACACGCAAACAACAACCTGGCTGGCTGGGGAGACCCTTGGGCAGGATAATAGCAGTTAAACCAACCAGGCCGCTTTTCCTGCCACCATTTTGTTTGCTTGTTGTTGTCGCGGTGTCACCCACATGTCGTGTCCTCCGGTGCCATGTCTACACCAAGAACTGCTGACTGATGGAACACGCACAGTCCGAGGACACACAGAAAAAAGGACGCTGCTGACCAAGTGTGTTGTGTACCAGAAACAAAAGGGCTGGAAAAACTTTTCAAATTACATTGGCCGAGCTTGTTTTTTATTCCAAAACAAAAAAAAGAAGGAAAATTTCGGTAATCCCATGAAGAATAAATAAACATACTTGACTTTTGAGCTGGGATTATAGAAAACATTCAATAAAAAAATATCTAAAAAATATTTAGGGTTTTAAGGAATGAATACTAGGAATATCAGACATATTTTCTTGATTTAAACCAAAGTTTGAGACACCTTTAAGCTGTTTTCTGTTAAGGGTTCTCTTTTCAGCAAATGTCTTTTGGGAACAAAGCCAATTAACAAAGTTAATTGCGTAACTTGGCCAAATGGCCCAGGGACGTCGTCAGTTGTCTGATATACATATACTTAGTACCCATATTTTTTGTTCCAGTTACGCCCTTGCACAAGCCTTTATTAATATTTTCTTTCCTCTCTCTTTCCTTCTCATTGCAGGTATGTATATAGTATATATCGAACGTCAAATGGCTATAGGAGTGAGGGGAGTGAGGACGACATTTCAGCTTTTCATTGGCGAGGAAAACGCGGAAAATGCGGCAGAGCGAGGCTATAGCGTGGCTTTACAACATGCCGTCTTTATAGCCAAGGCGACAGTTTTCCACTGCAGCAGTCTTGCTCCATTTTGGCTGCACTCCTGCTCTTGGTCCTGTTTTCCTGCTCCTTTGCCACCACCACCATCGTCATCGCCATCGTCTCGTCGCCGTAATTTCTTGGCGTTTATTTTTACGCTATTTCTGTGGTAAGTTTTTGCGCTTGCCAGTTGCCAGTTGACAAAGTTTCAAGTGTTCGCTTTCTAATGTAATTAAAATGCTTACAAATGTTTGCCAACAGCGATAAAATAATCATTTCAAGCACACAGACACCGAGGGGTATAAGGGCAGAGGGGGCAGAGTGGCAGGGACCAGAGATAAGGATACAGCATCCCAAAAAAAATAAAAAAAAGAACTCAAATAGAATTATAATTTAAGTGGAGCCCCGCAAGGCTATCAACATCTAATTTGTAGCATCAAATAAAAATCAAATAAAATTATCAGTGCAACGTGTGAATGCTTAACAAATTGATGAAAGCTTCCCAGCTTCCTTGGGTACAGGATACAGATACAAGGATACTTTCATACACTGCCCACACATAGTAAGTTGTGTACACGTGGCGAACTTCGACTCCAGCTGGCTGGGTTCACTCAAGTTTCCAGCTCACGTAGGCGATAATGTTTGCCTGCCAAGTGAGCCGGTTTTTTCCAAGAAGAAGGAGCAGGATCCCAAGCAGAAACCCCCAGGCTGACATGTCACGTTAAAATAGGGCAAAAAATTGCAAAATAGTGCGACGTGTCGAGTGCCGTGCTTTCACTGTTTTCATATTCGCATAAATCTCCTTGTTTAACATATGCAAGAACAAACAGTTATCCCCACCTCACACATATATTTTTTATATCGCTTATATATATATATATATATGATGTCAGCATTTTGGTTATAGTACAAGTTCAATTTCGACAACAAAAGCTTATTATTCATTGACTTGCGTTCTGGGTACAATGCCACCTCGAATGTAATTAAACCAATTTGTTCATTAAAACTGACCTTTTATTTATAAAGGCTCAACATTTCAATTAACTATTGAGATTATTACGCAACTGAATGGTCGAGGGATACAAAATGGAGCCAGAAATGCGTGCTACTCAATGGGTTACAATGGATTTGTGGTAAAACAGAGCTGAAAAAATAAGTTCAAAATGTTATTTTAGTATTACTTATCAAAGTTCAATCAAAAATAAATAATTTTGTATGACAGTGAAGTTTTAGTAAGAGTTTTAGGGATCTTAACCTCCCAAGTAAAATAAAGAGGTTGCATAATTCTTGCCAATTATTAAACTCCAAGTTTACTAGCTTATTTTCCATTTATTTCCCCGATTATCTTACCTTGTATATTATTATCCTTAATACCTATAGTTCACTGTATTGGCCATAAACCGATTTCGAGTACCAGGCCGCTCTGTCGCCCCTCTCCCACACTCCCTCCCTGGCCATTGTCACGCAACCGCAAAACAAAGAGCGGAAAAAATGGGAATATCGAGAAGAAAAAAAGACCATAAAGCTGCTACAATGCCTGATATTTATCTGGCTTTATTGACAAAAGCGTTTTGTCGATTGTTCAAATAAATTATATGCCTTTATCAATAAAGTCTAGGCTCCTCGTCCTCGTCGATCCTCGTCGCCCGCTCATTTTCCACACTTTTTGTTTCGCCCACTTTTTCCGCTTTTCCATTGCTGCTGTTGCTACGTGACGTTGACTGTTACTGGGGCGAAGATTTGTTATGGCCATAATTCAGGCCAGGCCAAAAGGAAGAAGAATCCGAAAAGAAATCCAAAATCAACTGAGCTTTATGCGTGTATTTATGAACTCGGTGGGATGCGAACAACTCTATAAATCTTTAAGCAGCGACGACGTTGAAAATTATTACCTAACAGGCGGGCAAATCAAATATGAAGCTGGTTAAGTGATTTTCCAGATTTAAGGGGAGATAATCCTATTTTCTATACAAGTTTTTGGCACTATAAAAATAGTGGGTTGTCAGATAGAGCTCAGAGTTGAGCGTTATAAGGGAGGATAATATGTTTTCAATACTAAATAAATAATAATAATAATAATTATTTAAATATACATATAATTCAAACATCAAATCAGCGAGGATATAGTTAGTGTGGCGCTACAAAGTATGCTACGATTTTATTCAACCGTTTCTCGGTTATCCCATGGTCGGAATATCCTTGCTATACCAGATTAAACATATAAATAACTGTGGCACACACAGATTTGTTATGACCATAATTCAGGCCTGGCAAAAGGAAATCCACAGCCAACTGACAATGACATTTATGGAGGGGGAAAAACTCTATAAATCTTTAAGCAGGATGGAGGACACGGGGAATCGCCGCCTAACAGGCACGCAAATCAAATATCAAATTGTTTAAGTGATTTTTCATTTGGCGCTTTCACCTTGTTACCGTTAACATAATTTTCCGGGCAACAACTTTACCATAAGTGATTTCTTCCCCCTCTGCTGCTTGTTTTCTTATTTTTGAGTTTCTTATTTTCTTTGTGTATTTTATTTTGTTGTGTTCCCACTTTGATATAGATTGCTGCGAACAGGGAACTGTGAGGCGAAGTGGAGCACCAGCCGTCATTTAATTTTATCGTGCGGAAGTTCTAAGTGCAATGATGTTGTTGTTGTTTTTTTTTTTTGTCAGGTGAGGGTGGGTGTGCGTGGTGTGTGAGTGTTTGAACCTTGAACATTGCTTAAAAGCGCGCTAAAATGTTCAATTTACGTGTGCTGCTGCTTCTCTCCTCCGCCTCTTTTATTTTGAAACATTGAAAATAAATTGAAACTGTTGGCTGCTGGCTGGCTTTTCTCCCTCCTAAAAAATAAAAAGGTTCTCTCGCTGACAACAAGGGTCCCCACATCACATCACATCACTCTGTTTGCTCGCGCACAATATGTAATAATAAAAATTGTATTTATTTATTATGATTTTCCATTTTGCAGAATCAGCAAAAAACAATTTTTTAACAAAAACGACAAAAAAAAAGAGAGTTTTGCCGCCGCCACTGGAAATTGGCACAAACTGTGCCCTCTGGCACTTTTTTCCATTTGCCTTGTCCCCACACCACCCCCCTATGTCAACATTTTTCCCTCATTTTTTTCACTTGTTTAACAACAAGCCGGAATGAGTGAGTGAACAAAATGTAAAAAGGAATTAATAAAAATATTTAAACTGTCCCCGGGCCAATGAATATGAGAAAATGCAAAAAATAACAAGAGAGAGAGAGAGAACTGAGTAAACATTGGTTAACAAATGAAACCGACCATGATACAACACAATAATAAATATCAGGGGGAAGAAAGGCAGTCCTAGACAGGTCAACAATTGGCTGGAAAGGTTTCACTATCCCTTCACAGAACTAAAGCCATAACCATAAATGAGCTCATTGCTCATGCCGCATATAAAATGTAAATTTTCTCTGTGTATCTATCGTAAAATCCGTGGCAAAAGATATATATTCTCTGAAGTTTTTACATACATATATCAAGCAATTTTTCAGGGACTTGTTCAAGTACAAAGTCGGTTCAGCTGCAGCTTCGTTCCGCTCTCGCTAGTCATACATTTATGGACGTGTCCTTAGCAGCACAAGCAACTCAATAAGCCAGGCCACAACTTCCGCACACAAAAAAAAAAAAACAAAAAGAAAATAGGGAAAATGTTGGGGAAAAAAAACGGTATATAAAAATAGCGAGCAACAAGAAAAACTTTCAACAAATTTCCCTGCATAGAGCGCAGCATTTTGTGCGCATATTTTAACTACAGCGCATTATGTTTTGAGTGATTTACGGGGGGCCAGAACAGCCAAAAAAGGGCCGAAATGGGGCAGAAACAATGAGGAATATATATAGGGAATAAAAAACTCAAGGCATCTTGTTGTTTCTGCACTTGAACAAATGATTTGCTACCCCCTCCTCCGGCATGCTAATGCTAATGCAGCAAAGTGTGCTACACTAATGCCGCACACTGTCACTGGGCGGCATCGCCATTAGTGTCGCCAACTAACTTTAGATAACTAATTAGGGAGCGTAGACGGGGAAAGGGGGCCTCCGGCCGACTTAACTGTAGTTTTGTGTTAACCTTAGCGCAGCTAATTACATTTAATGTGTCTAGTAAGCAACTTGGCAGCGGGAATTGTGTTACCACCCTCCCTGCCTTTTGCCCTTTTGCCGGCTTATTAAAACACTTTGAGGCGGCACGTAGCTCTGTAGCCAAAGAGAGAGAGCCGAGTGCTCCAGAGTCGTATAAAGTAGTGGTAGCTGCTGACCCGGAGCCGGAGCCGGAGCCGGATCCGGATCCGGGCAACGTGTGCTTCAACTTAATTATAACTAATTTGTAGCATATGTAGTGGCAGAGAGGTGAGTGTGTGTGGTGCGTGTGTGTTGCGAGATGAAAAAGTGCCCGGCACAAACCTCAACTTCTGCGACTCAAGTGGCCATTAAAGCATTAAAGCCGTATCAAGCCCACACATACACACATATTTGGCAAATAGCCAAAATGATATAGCAATTAGCCAGGGGGCAAGTGTGTGAATGCACTGGGAGTTTTTTAATATACTATTTATATATTAATGTATTTAATTTAATTTTTATATATTTGATTGATTTTTAATATATAAATCGAGACTCAAATATATGCAAATTATAAAGAACACAAGTGCTGCAGGTAACATAACTCAGATTTGGAAATATCTTGTGCATTTCTTGTTAAAGAATTTAGATTTCTGAATTTCTAAAGCACTTTTCTTATTTTTGGTTAACTCTAAAATGTTCTAAATATTTTATTTAACGTTGTACGACAAAGAATCTTTAAATTTTTTACTTTGTATGATAGTTCTAAGCCAATTGTTAAGCTAAGCTCATTGAAACTCTGTAAAAACATTTAAAAAGTGTCCTTTTATCACATTAAAACGTTTTAAAATGGTTTAAAATATTTTAAAAATTGTAAACTATATTTTAAAGTGTTTGAAATTATTTTCCACCTTTCCCCTTAATTTTTTGTAGTGAAAATATATCACCAAAATTCACAGCACCATATGTATGCTTGAAAAGAGCGTGAAAAACAATGCAGCGCTAATCGCATTTTGTGCTCGCATCGCTATCGCATTTGCATATTTATTAACGTTGATTTTCGAGTGCCATGCCAATTGAACAACCAACACCCCAGCCACCCAACCACCCACTCAATGACGTTCAGGAAAAACCAACTAACCAACCAACAAACTAACCAACTGAACGAGAGCAACCGGCGAAATGATTGAAATTAAAACCACAGGCGAACATAAAAAATCGCTTACGTTAAAAGCTCATACAAGAGATACCATAGTGAGAGAGAGAGAGAGAGGAGAGGAAAATCAGGAAAAGCGGGGGGAAAAAGAACAGGAAGCTTGGTGGCGGCAGCACTCGAATGAATTCACGTAACCGCATAAAATCAAACGAAATAAGCCAAGCGCCGTGGAAAAATGGCAACAAAATGCACTTTATGCCAAACTACAAGGGAACAACTCCACGTGCCACTCAACATCAGGCCCGCCCGCGGTCCTGTTACCACTTTAAAGCCCCCCCAAACTCCAATCGAGAGTGGAGGTGTAATAATGGCCAACGGCACGCACGTTGGACGAACCGCAAGACCCACGGACAAATGTTCTCTACGGGTTTCCCGAGCTCCAGTGCTCCTGCTCCTGCTCCCATCACAAATGCACCACGGGAGGAGTAGGAGGAATGGCGTGCAGGAGGAAACTTTTAACCATAAATGTAGGTGTAGTGCTTTCCACCCAGAGCATGGCCAAACGAAAAAAGCACAGAGGCAGCAAGAAATGGCCAGAGCAAATACGAAAATCAAGTTTAAATTTGGTGAGCTCGAGTGCGAGAACCCATGACATTGAGCCAACGGGGGAAACAAGGAGCACAAAAAAAGGGGTAAAGCACACACACACACAGGTGGCCAAGCAGAAAATATTTAATTTTCCAGAGCTGCAGAGAACCCAGATTCCGCTTAAAGTTTCCATTTCAATTCCTATCCCTTAATGGTTTAATTAAAGCCAAGTTCTTGATTTTTCCCAACTCATGAGAGCAAGAAATTTGAGTCTTGCTCTCACAAAAACTAATTTAAAAATTACCAGAAAAGGTAATAAACATAGATATTTGTGTCTTGCTCTGGCAAACTAATTGGAAATTACCAGAAAAGGTAATAAACATAAATTCAAAGCAAGTTGGATAGGAGATATCTAAATGAAATGAACAATTAATCAGCATAAAATCGTATTAGCTTGAGGTGAGTTGTGTGTTTTTGGCCCAAGGCAATCGGATCGATGAATATTGCATAGAAAATCCCTGGCTAATGCCAAATTGTCAAATGCCAGCACGACACGGGCCGAGGCAATTGGCCATGGACATGCAGCAGGCAACATGCAACATGCAACATGCATTGCCTGCGGCAAAGATTGCCGCCTCCCCTGAGCCAAATTCAGTTGCATTTCCAATTCCATATGCAACTGGAGTAGCAAGACAATAACCCAAATGCAACTGCCAATATTAGTTACGCTTGGCAACAGCTTGCACTCGTCCTGCACCGGCATCGGCATCGGCATCGGATCGAAAAATGCTGAATGGATTGGATTGGCTTCGAGTGGAGATGAAGATGGGACACTGGGAGTTTTTTGGGCTAACGACATAAACGACATGTAGTACGTGCCAGAAATCAGCAGGAGAGAGAGGAGAGCGCACAGAGAGACATCATGGCAGTCAAAAAGTAAATATGCAACAAACAATGGCATTATGTAACTTAAAGTGCACAGCCACCACAGCGCAGCACAATGCCGGGGAAATCGGATTAATGCAGTTCCTGCAACTGCTGCTAGTGGAAACCCAATCCGTAAAGCTGCTGCTCCACTAAATACAATGAAAAACTTCCACAGCAACACACACACACTCACTCGCTCGCAATAAACAAAAGGACAAACGCGACGCGTCGCGCCGCCCCAGAGCCAATCAATCGCTATGGCACCCCAGGGGCTCAGCTCTGAACTGAATAAAGGGGGTAGAAAATAGAGTGTAGGGGCTAGGTGGCCCTGGGAGTTTTAGGGGGCGATTGAACGCAATCTGACACGCGACCAGTTCAATGCACGTTGGCCCCTCGCATGGGTCAAAGCCCAAAAGCAAGAGCAGAGTAATAGATTTTTCTCGTTTCAAAAAACAACAAAAAAAAAGAGGGGAGTACGTTCTAAAATACGTTCTAAAAAACAAGAGAGCTTTAAAAACTGAGTGAAAGGAAAGAGTATATTAAACAGAATATAATTCTTGGGTAGTTGCAACTATAATGCGATAACTGTAACTGCAAATGAAGCCAATCAGCTTACAATTCATTCACTTTAAAGCTCATCAGCTGGAAATCCCCGATCCGATTCAACTTCGATTTATGCTGGCATCGGCTTACAGACACACACAGGCTGACGACTCTCAACGGGGTCGTTGTCTCTACTCGCCTCTAATTCAATTACATAAACCAAACCCTGCAGCGGCAGTGGCTGTATTCTCCAGTATTCGGGAAACTTTAATTTGTATGCAAAGTCAATGCGAATTGCGGGGAGATTGCAGAGGAATCACTCGGAGCAGAGCGTTTGGGGGGAATGTAGATCCAATCCCCATGTAGACGCATCGCCGTGCTGTCATGTCCTTGCGCACTCAAGCGCTTAATCCTTTGAAATTGCCACGCAGCATTTGGAATGCATACTGTATATGTATATGGGGGGATTCCCCCCCTGGCCAACCCGCAACACGGGGCGTATGAATATTACGCATACGCAGCGTGCGCCACTCATAAACAAACTAGACAGCGGAATAACACATTCAATTTTATGCAAAAGTGTTGCATAATAAGATTACCCAGCGCTAACTGGCGGGCGAAATCAGTTAAAAGCCAGCAAAACAAAAAATTATGAGAGGAGTGTATGGCATATACAAACCAGAGAACACCGAGCTCCCATTCATTTACAAATAATATTCGGCATTAAAATTGCATGCCATAAGCGGCGGCGGCGAATAAACTCAGTACCAGCTCCTCCCAGCTGAAATATTTTTCTCATTTCCGCAACGAGCGCAAAATATTTTTGCGATTTCCGCACGGCCATCGTTGGGGTTCCGGGAGCCGGGTTCCGGGAGTTCAGGGAGTCCAGGGAGTCCAGGAGCCAGCCCCCATGTGCGGCGGCCCAGCATGAAATATAAATACAATACAAATAAACGCGTGTCGTGCATATTGTACAATCTACAATGTTGTATTTATTTACGCGCCGCCAACAGCAACAGAAACACCAACAGAAATGGCAACAGAAACCGAATCAACAGTACAGAAATGGCAACAAATGTTGGCTCTTTCCACTTTCCACTGGCTGGCGCGGTGGCCATGCTGACAATTTGTCAGCCACCCATTTAGCCAAGTTAGGGCCATAAGCTGGAGCAGAACAACGACCCCTTTTTGCGCCATGGAATTGTTTGCAAATGTGCTGTGAAAATTTGTCGCGCGCTGCATTAAACTCGTGTGCAGGGCCCGAAACGCAATGCTGGAAATAGCAACACAGCAGCAACAGCAAAAAAAATAATAAAATGGCCCTATAAACTATCTGGTGGCAAAGACAAACAAGGCTGGGTGAGAATAATGTGGCGGAAGATTTAGATTTAGATATTTATACCAGCAGAAAGTAGGGGAAAAAGGTTTTAGTTGTTGCTAATATAAGTAGAACTAATGGATATACAATTTGTTATATATTATTTAATTTTTTTCGAATATGCATAACTACATTTTGTGCCCTTTTCTGATGTGCAAATATTTGTCATCAGCTTATGAAATTTCTTCAAAATGATATGCATATTTCTCTTTTCCCCTGTCCCCCGTCTAACCCCTTTATTTTCTGCTTTTATGAAGCTTTCCCTCTGCAAAGGGCAAAGAGCGTTGAAGCAATGAAATGAATTTGCACGCGCTCATAAATATTTTACATATGCATATTGGCCAACTCGGAGAGCCGTAACTCCGACGACTCCGACTCCAACTCCAACTCCAACTCCAGCTCTGGACGTGAAGATGTTGGCTGCTCCAGCTATGCTACGTGAAATGAATAGATATACACAACGAGGCTGCAAATTATTGTGACATAAAGTGCTTTGACAGCGACACCAGCAGTCCTCCAGCTCTCTAGATCCACAACCAGGAGCAGTGGCATGAGCTGACATTTAAGCTCGATGTCGCTGCTGTGTCTGACATTCATGCGCTACATATTTCATAGGTTCATATTTCTTGGAGGGGCGTGCCGGCATTGGAAATTCAAATGCTGCGCCGTATGATTAGGCGTCGGGCATTGCATGCACATGACATATTTAAGTGGGTTATGCGCCTCCGCCCAGCCCAGTGTGAACACACATTTTTGCTCATTAAGCAGCTGGGAAAATGGATACGAGAAAGCTGGGGAAAATGGTAAAGGCAAAGCCCGTAAGTCCTCGACAAATGCAGCACGCACTCGCATAGACACAAGCAATTACTGTCTGCGTAAGCGTCTTAGCCGGCATGGCATATTGGCGAGAGCAATCTTTGGCTTATATGCATATTAGTCAAATGCAAATTTATCCTTACAGCTTCTTGGTATAAATTTAAAGCAATTTATGTCCTTTATTGCCGGTGTGTGTTTTTGTTCAGCCAGCTAAAGTGTAAAACTAATTACAATCTGGCCAATTCATTAAATTAGTAGAGAGTCCAGTCCCAGAGGCAGAGGAGACACACACAACTCTCGCTGCCGCTTAAACTGACGTCTCAATTTAATTAGGAAATGTAAGTGGAAATTTCGAAACTCAACTATCAAAAGCCAATCAAAGAGCGCTCAGTAATTTATTCATTCGGAAGACGTTTAATGGGCTCGAAATCTGGGGGAGCCATGACTTTAATTATACGGCTGCATTTCGGCGATTAATCACGCTGCATAACTTACGAAACGAAGACGAAGTGATTTAAATAATTGCAGAGAGAGAGCAACAAGACGTGTTTTTCCTATCCGATTTCCACCAGCTAATGAGATCAACATCCATTCCAGCTTACGCAAATCACTTAAGGCGGAGCGCAAGAAGAGAAGCCGGAGACAACTGTCAAGCACTTTGGCTCTGGCTTTTCCACCGACTTTCTTTCGATTTCCTTTCCCGGTGCCCAGGACACTTGTCGCCTGTCGCCTGACGTCTGACGGCTTAATTTTTTGCGTTATTTCTTTCACTTTGCCTTATCCAAAAGCAATTATTTTCCATTCAACGTAATAATGATGCCGGCGCAACGATAACACAGCGGTGGGTTGGGGGAAAGGGAATTAAATTATGCGCTGGACATCTTTTTTTTTCTCCATTTTTGTGGCTCGCTTGGTTGGTGTCCAAGGACGTAGCCGCAGGCGCGGACAACACTTACAACGAACGGTGACCGACTGGGGACAGCCGTGTTTTTTTCACAAAACAACAAAAAATAAGTAAATGAAAATAAACAGAAAATGTATACCATAACAGAAAAAAAAAGGAGGAGGCGTCGAAAAAAATCATACAACAATAAGTGCCGCCGTCGGCAGCATCGTCGAGGTTTGTTAAGCGCAGCCATAAACCGGCTCAGTGCACTTGATCGACGTGGCAAATGGCTTTGGCTTTGGCTCTGGTCTTGGCTGTGCTCCTGGTGGGGAATAGGCAAGGAGGTGGTGCTCCTCCCGATCCCCAGCCTAGAGTGTACGCCTCGCTGGCTTTGTATGCGTTTATCAAAACCCTGTGTCCCATACATAATGTGTTCTATATGCTTCGCTTTCCGCTCTCCGCCCTGGTATTACCCGATTCGTCAGCTCTTCACGCCATTTCTATGGCCTGCACATTATAACAAATTTCTCGCTTGCATAAGCAACACACACCCAACACACACACACTCGACATGCATGTCCTTGTGTGGGATGTGCGGGGAGTAGGTGTGCGTGCATAATTGTCAGAGGTGTAACCGTGAGGCTTATTTATTTTTAAGATTCCTTTATTCTTGTGAGATTTATTATTTGAATATTATTCTTATTATTCTTGTTAGAAAAGAAATTATTTGAAAGCAGTATGTTAAAATAAACAAAAATATTCAATTAAAAACTCGGAGGATTCCAAAACCCTTTACAAAAAATTAATTAATGTATACTCAATCATGCTTCATACAAAAAAAAAAAAATTTCTGTATAACTGAGTATTTTTTAGCACTTGTCTAAAAGATTTTAAAGCGAAATATTAAAAATAGAAAAGCGGTTATTATAAAATGGATATAAATACAATACCATCAGTATATGCTTTAATTTGATTTAGTTTAATCAAAAATCATTACAAAGTTTTCCTAACTTAAATATAAAATACTTTATTAAGCCTGCTTTATACAAAACAAGAGCTTTCTGTTTTTTAAAATACTTTTTAGCACTTTTATAAAAGATTTCAAGGCAATATTTTGTTTTATATATCCGGCTCGAAGGACCAATGTTTGGAGGGGGCGACTTTAGCTCCTGGGTTGCACTAGATAATAAAAATAAGACTAGAAAATAAACGCCCTTTTGGCGTGAACATATTTCAACCATTTTATTCAGATTTCTAGAAAACATTTTAAATAAAATAATTAACTAAAAGCCTTTATAATAAAATAATAATATAAAAATATGTCAAGATTTTACTGATTTTGCTTTTATTTAATTAATATAAAAGGACATTTTTTATGAACCTCTTTGACAAGCTTCATAGTTTTAATCCCCATATATCTTTTTGATTTATTCCAGTCGGGTCAACTTATTTAATTTATTTGATTTGATGACATTAGCACTCGTTTCCCTTTCTATTTTTATTACAAGCATTACAAGCTTCGAATCTGTCATCCAGCTGGGGCTTATCACGCACCCATCTCTAATGGGATTGTTATGTAAAGCACACAAAAAGCTGCTGCTGCTGCTGCTGCTGCTAGGTTAGCCTGACGCCATATCAGTGCATAACAAATGGCCGAAACACACACACACATACACACACACAGTTACAAAGGACACCCACACATGCTTAGAGGGGGGAGGAAAGCTTGATGGCGGCAGTCCATAAAAATGGAACGGAACTGCAAGTAAATTAACAGGCAGGACGAACGCCTGGCACGAAGATGAAGTCGGCCAAGTCAGCAACCAAAGGCGGTATCCTGTATTTGAATATGTGTGCGAGGCGTATGTATGTACATATCTGTGCGAGGATGTGACTTACATAAGCAACATATTCCTTTTGCCCCTTCTCGCCTACCCATTTTGCATGCCGGCTACTTAAGTTACACAATGACATTTTTCAATGTGTCAGAATTTTATTGTTGCAACTTGGGGCATTGTTGTTGACAACTGACATCTTTCTTTCTGCAGCTGTCAGTTGGCTGCCTTTGTTGCCTCCTGGCTGCTGATACCGTGGAAGCTGTTGCCAGCTAGAGATGCTTTTGCAGCTCCTGTTCCTGTTTCTGTTTCTGTTTCTGTTTCTGTTTCTGTTGCCGTTTCTGTTTTGTCTTGGCTGGAAATGTTGACAACTGTTTTGCCACTTTTGCCGTAATTGAAAAAATGTATTCAAATATGGTGCCCGGTCTTCGAGTTTGCTATAAAGTAAATACATAAAAAAAAGATGGCTGGCAACACGATCTGCAAACGAAAAGTTGTGTGCTCAGCAAAATAATAATATGAAACGTGGAAGGATATAGAAGGTGGAAGAACCAGGCAAGTAGGGTTAGGTTAGCAGAGTAAAAAGTGTAATGTAGAACACGTATTGCGGTTATGGAAGATAGAAAATATCGAAATGGACCAAAGAAGAGCCTACATTTTGATAAACACAGAACAGAGAAATTAATTAAATAAAATTCTTTGATTCTTTTTAATTAACATTGATTGTCTTACAACAAATGCGATATTTTTGATATTTTAAAAACCAAATATATTAAACTTTAGCATTCTTTTGATATGAGATTGTGCGGTGCAGCTAACTCGGCTTTAATAACTGCAGATATAAACTATATAAAATATTCTATAAAATAAATATCCTTTAGTTTTACAGCAAGCAAAAAAGCAAGATAAACTTGTTTTATTTACTTATCTGATCTTGTAATATTAAAATCCTAGTCAAGTCAATAACTATCTCAATAATTCTCAAGATAAACTTGTTCTATTTATTTAAACATATAAAAATATTGATCTTATATTATTAAAAGTCAAGTATCTCAATAATTTGCATTCTATTCTGTAAAGATACATCTTCCTTCAGACTTTAATTTCTCAAATTTCTCGATTTCTTTGAATTTTTGCGCTCTCATTCAATCAATTTTAAGCAAACAAATGTATTTCTCATTCGGTATCTTCGGTAGCTTTTGTAATTTGCTAAAAATGTCCGTAAACGTTTGTGGTTCGCAGCGACTGGCCGAAAAAAGGGGTCGTTAATGGATTAAGCCAAGCTGTACAATGAATAAATTGTCAGATTGCGGGACAGGCAGCAGGACAGCAGCCACAAGACCGCTTCTTTGGTGGAAGATGAAGACCTCCAAGGGAAAGTTGGAAGGCGAAAAGGGAACTTACAACTCAATACTTTTGCACTCTTGACATTTTGCCTTCTTTTATTTGGGCCCCGGCTCTTAAACTGTTGCAAATGCCAACTGTCAACTTTTTGTGCGTGGTTTTTGTTTCGCAACTCGACACCGCAACAAGGGATGAACAGGCCCAAAGACCAAGTCGAGCTAAGAATTCCACAGATTCCCCAGTTAGTGGCCAATTTGAGCCGGCTTTAAGCTCTGCGTGGGCCGGGCCTTAAATGCCGGCCACTCTAATATCCAATTTTGCAAATCAGCGTGCAAATTACCCGAGCAGAGGCAAATTTGTTGCCGGGTCCATGTAGTTGGCAACTGTATTAAGTTCATTTTTCATCTGGCTCTCGTGCATTAAGCAGGCAAAGTGACTTGCTCCCAGTTCCAGACCACACCACACCAAAACACACACACACATGCCGAGTTACTTTTTCACTTAGGGTCTTTGTGTGTGCTGTTGCCTTTTGGCATGCAAATAAAACGGGCCAGCCAGCCAGCCAACCAGCCAGCAAGGAGGAAGCCCAAGCCGAAGCCAAAGCCAAAGCCAAAGCGAAACCGAGACCAAAAACCAAGCCAAGTTAAGCCCAACACGTTAGAGAACACAGCGCGCACAATTTGCTAGTGTCCTTCCCTCCTTCTACTATCCTCATCCCCATTTCCCTGCCACTGGAACAATAAGAAAAATGTTCAAGTGCCAGAATGTGTGCAAAGAACTCAAGTTTGCCACACACACACAGAGGGGCTAAGGAAACCAGCTTCAAGCTCCAACTTGGAAAGCGAGTCCGGTATCCAAGTCCAAGTCTGCATCTTCAGCTATTGCCACTGAGAGAAAATGTTTTATTCAAGGTTATTGGTTTTTCTATCCTAAAATGAGTTAAAATTATGGATTTCCTTGTATCATAAAAGAGCGACTAAAAAGAGTGCCTGGCCATATTTGAAACATCTGTAATATGTGTCCTTAATGAGACAAACAGACTTGTACTTTATACATCATTAAATAATATGGATTTCTAAAAATAATTAATACTTTTACAGGCCTTAATATGATATATATTATAAATCATTCTATTATACAAGATTAAGAAAAGAATTAACACTTGTACAAGACCTTAAAAGGATATATTTTATAAATTATATTAAATGGGATTCTGAAAAGGGTAATCCTTATTTTGTTAAGCATTTAAAGGATATATACTCAGGCGACACACGCTTGATAGCTCAAAAATTATACTTGTAAATGCTCCAATATTTTTCTGGTAACTCTGGCATCCTAAAACATATTTTTCTAGCATTTTTCGCTCAGTGTCCGGCATTGTTTCGCTGCATTTTCGTCCGTTTTGCCGCTTGCAGATAATTTGAATTTTTTCCATTTGTTTGGTTTGGAGCTGCTGCTGCTGTTGCTGTTGCTGTTGCTACTCCTCCTACTGCTGTTGCTGCTCCGTTCTCTGAATCATTTCAGGGGAGCGGAGCCCATGTCCTTTCCCATTTTCTGGTGGCAGGTCAGTTCAGTGGCATGCAACCCGCTCCAAACTCCAACTCTGGCTGTTTTAAGAACTGTAAATTGCTTTAGTTGGCGCACATTTTCATCGCGCTCTGTGGGCTCTGTGTATTTATGGATGCGCGGATGGTGATACTCGTTCTCCAGTGTTTTCGGGTTTTGCTCCCCCGTGCCAGTTATACGAGAAACTTATAGCGAGTGCTTATCTTATGCAATGGAATGGCAGCCGGGACTTGCCAGGACATTTACCCGCCTTGGTTCTTCCTCCTTTTATTTGCTCACAGTTGCACTTCTTCGCTGTGGCATTTCGTTTCGGCACTCGAAGAATGTTTTTCAGGCAAATGCAATGCTGGAAATGCTGGTGGAATGGTGGCACTCTCAAGCTGAAAATTAATTTTCAACCCAATAAATATTCTATTTGAATTTCCCAAAAATGCATAAATTGCTTTTGCAGGCAATTGTGTAAATTGCTAAGCAAACTACTGTTATTGGGTGTTTACTTAAAAATAAAGTTGATTACAAGTTGAAGGAGCTAGGGAAATACTTTAAAGGCAGCTTTTAATATATTTTTGAAGGTTTAAAAAAGAAATGAAATTGATTTTATAATTAGTTTAATATATGGTAAAATACATCCTCTTAATCTTCACATTTATGTCTTCCGTTTAATGGCTGGTTTCCGGCTGAATTAATAGCCTACTTTTCGGCACTAATGGCCACGCACTCGAGCACGATAGCTGCAGGTCCTGCCATGCATGGCCGTTTACGCTGCCTGACAGCTAATGCACTTAAAACTTCACAAATGTCTTGTCAATGTTTGAATATGGCACCAGCAGCAGCACCAGCAGCAGCAAGTGCAAGTGTGCAAGTGCAACACCCCAGCAGCGACAGCGACTGGCGACTTGAGTGCAAAATTCAATTAACTTGCTTAAGCACGGACACATGCAAACCCACATATGTGCATGTGTGTGGGGTGAGCTATCAATTTCATGTCCAATCAACCTGGCAGACAGCAGCAAGGAGCAAGGAGCAGGGAGAGCAGGATCTAGGGTAGCCACATCATCTGCCCGGAGCCAGGTGCTGGTGCCATGGCCCAAAACCCCGAGCCACTTAAGCAGATGTCAGCTGGATTTTTGCATATGCGACAGCACAGGGAGCTCTATATACATATATATATAGTATATTATATAGCTTCGGCAACCGATTGAAAAACCTTGACGTGATTTCATATTTTCCCAGGCAAAAAGGGATCCCGAGCAGCTGCGGCTTGGCTCCTGGACATCCTGCCCAGTCAGCTAATTGTTTTGCGGTTCATTGTTTAATTATTATGTGTGTGCCTGGACTATCAAGTGAGTGTGTGTGTGCTACACAGAAATTAAATAAAGGCAGCAAAGTGATTGATTAAATTCAGGAAATTCCAGCTTAAATTTATGGTAATGGAATTAATTACAAAGGGCCAGGTCACAGCTTAAATTATAGCAATTTAAATCCAGATAAAGTGTCTTTCAAGAACGCAAATTCCACATTTATAATGAAAGCGTGACCAACAAATCAGATAAATATTTGTCAACACAAGAAACTCGTAATCAAATAAAGAATTAAGATTTGGTAATTAAAAAGCAATTATGAAGTGTTTGACAATGTAAACAAAGTAAGAAAGTAGAACTCTTTCGGAGTTTACACGCTCTCGCTGGCTTTACTCGTCGTTCCGCTTTCATCTTTGTAGTTGTTAGTCATTTTTTACCCTGCCTTCTTTATAATTCTTTGTTCGTTGGATTTACTAGTCATCTTGATCTTCGTTTTCTTATCATTCTCTCGCTCAATGTTCTGATCTTTTGTCGTTTTCTAGCTTTTCGCTTGCACGCTCTCGCTTGTTTTCATCTCGTCTGTAAGACAAGTCCTTACGCTTTCGTTCTCGTTGTCATTGCTCTCGCTTGTTTTCATCTCGTCTGTAAGACAAGTCTTTCCGCTTTCGTCCTTGTTGTCATTGCTCTCCGTTTTTGCCCATTAGCTTGCTCTCGATCTCGTTGTCTTTGCGGTTATATACTCGTCGACTTTACTCGTCGTTTTGATCTTAGAATGCTCGTTGTTTTCTCGTTCTGGTTACTGGCTGTCTAGGTTATACGTAATATGCTTTCACCTTGAGGCAAACACATCCAAATTTATATGCTTATCATATTTTCATTTTACCATCTTCACCAATATTCCATGTACCATGTTCTCAGTGCATTCCCTAAGTGGCATGTGCACTACACACACTACAGATTGCAGTGCAGATAGTGTGCGTGGTGTTTGTGGCCAGATGGCTCTTGTTGGACCCCTGGCCGAACTCTAATTAAAGCGCTTTGCATAATAAATCAGGCGTGGCTCGGTGGCGACTATAACTGTGGCCTCGCCTGTGGTCGCAGCTGGGCGTCGTTGTAACGCCATCGTGTCACTGCCAAATGGCCTGTCAAATAAGACGGCATTTTGTCCAAATGTTGCCATTTGCCCGGCACACGAACAACTACTACTGGTACGGCAAACAACTTTGACATTTTATGATATGACCACACGGCCACCGATATTCCCCAATACCCCAATAAACCCACTCCCCACTGTGCACCCTTCCATCAGCCAGCCATTCAGAGCCACCCCAAAATCCGTCCTTTGGCTGTCAATTACATCAAAATTGTGAATTTCTCTCGTTATGCATTTGACATTTTCAACTCAATATAAAACGGAAATAGCTCACCAACACTCGCAGGCTGTCTGTAGTATATAATCGGGATATGTACACAATATACAATTGAATCTGTCAAACAACGAGCTGTACACCTTTCGCATGCCATAAATAAATAATCAATGGATTTGTGCCCATTTCGCCCCCTAGCAACCTGGCAACCTCGCAACATGCGACGTATACGTAATATGCACAGCAATTTGTTTGCCTTTCAAAGGATAATTTCACTTTGTTCTGATTTATACAACGAAATGAAAGCGAATGGAAAGAAGAATGCCAATTGGCATGCTAAGGATCCCATCGAATTAAATTGAATCGAATGGAAAGTGCCCGATAAGCCGTGAGAAGCCTTTTGAGTCCAAGAATGTCTATTAAATGAAACGAATATTAATGCAGGCTTCACTTTCAGAGCTTAACAAGCATTCATCACACATTACAGGCGACTCCTCCTCCTCCTCCTGAGTCATGTATAATTCACCTTGAGATGGGATTGGAATTCATTCGAGAGCTCATTCGACTTATTTCGCCAAGAGGCCAACAACTGGGAAAAAGCCATTCAAGTTTGCGACACAAACTTTTGTGCAACTTCTGGCACTGCTGATGCTGCTGATGCTCAGAGAAAATAGAAAAATCAACACCGAAAATAAAAATCTTAAGTAAATATGAAAATGCCATGAAATCCCTCTGCGCATAAATTGGCAAATGAAAACTAGAAAGCGAAAAGCGAAAAGCAGAAGCAGAAGCAAAGAAAAGTAAATATGGAATAGAAAATGGTGAAGAGACGCAGAAAACTTTATTTTAAATGCAATTATTGAAATGTTTTCCTTGAGCTTTAGATTTTAAATAATTTAAAATGTGTTTGGCAGAGAGCATATTATTTATTTATGATTTTAATTTAAGTTATGGAAATGCCTCAATCAATTAAATTAAGTTTGCTGTAGTTAAACTCTTCGAAATATTTTCCAGCTTAAGCTGTTATGTTAATCACCATTTCTTTATCCCGTTGCGGGACAAATTCCATTCCTAGCCTCGGATTGGCTTCCATTTATTTTTTCTCCTCGTAGTTTTCCTTGGCCTTTTTTTTCCACCTCGACCAACGGGCAAAGCAAACGAACCAAAAACGCAAACTGCCAAAGGAGAAAGACGAACACAAACTCGTGTTAACTACACATTTGGGTATTTGTGTATTAACACTTTGTGCTAGGGAGCTCCAGGAACCAGGATTCAGGATCCGCATGGAGCCGGGCAGGATCAGGGGCCGGTTTAACGCAAACAGACAGTGGCTAGATGGCCATTGGACTGATGTTTTAGGGGTTCAGGGGCTAAAGTTTAATTGGCTAGTTTAATTGTCAGTGGGAGGGGGAAACACACACTCCCAACTCACCCAACACACACCCAACACACAGTCCAATAAAAACAACAAAGAAATTTAATCAAGCGACGAACAATTGCAAGGGAACATAAATAAAAAGTGCAAACGTTTATTGAGTTTAACGAGCGCTGTCTGCAGTTGGTCTCCTCCTGGATGTCCTGTATTTGCGCCTGTATTCTCTGCTGCCAGTCAGTGTGTGTGTGTGTGTGCGAGGACATGAAAGTACTTTTAGCGCTCGGGATTGGGAAATGGGAAATGGGAAATGGCAACGGGAGCAGCTTAATTTAAATGTCACCTGCACTAAACAAATACGCAAAACGGAAGGACGAGGCGCGAGTGAGGGGTGGATGGGAATAGGGAGTGGGCGGGTGTCCTGGACAAACAGAGTATGATATTGTTAGTGACACTCTTTCAGCATTAAGTGTGTACATGACAAACACAGCCGGGTCTCGGGACTATAAACAGCATTGCATATGGTTGCATGTTGCCCCTCTCACAGCCAAGCAGCCAAGCGAGCAGATAAACAAGCTCACAGATACATTGGGGCCAGGATACGCTGATTGATATGATAGCTACGCAATAGATACATACCCTCCCAAGATCCCTGAGGTCAAACCTCTCCAGTTTCTAACTTTAACAGAGTGAATATATACGCTAGCTATTATATATGGAATTTCTCCACAAGTCAAAAGACCAAAACCCCAGCGACAAAAGTAATTATAAACCCGGGAAACAGGAACAGAAATCCGAAACCCATCACATTGATCCCATTTATTTCATCCGTCTTCCTGCAGCTGCTTAAATATTTGGATTAAATGAAATTAAAATAAACAAAGTCCTGCTGCTTCGCCGCCATCATCATTATCACAGCCAGAAATCATAATGATACCAATAAAAATAAATAATTGACAAGTCGGCAAACTGCGTGGCGCTGACACTGGCCATTTGGCTAAGCAGAACCGTCAAAGTGGTTACCAGTGGGTGGTATTTTTGCAAGTGGCTTTACATATATGTATAAGTATATATATCCATTATATATATAGCGTCCTGATGATGTCCTGCTCTTGGTCCTGGCCCTGCGTGTGGGTAATGGGCCGCGTCTCGCGTCCCATATCATTATGCATCATTAAGTTGATGGTGTCCCCAGCATCGAGACACTTCGATTTTATGGATGTAGCATATGGATGGCCATGGGTTGTCCCAGCTTCACCGAGTCCCCCATCTCCAGCTTCGCCTTTGCTATTAACCACATATTACTCATCGAACAATGTTTTTGTGGCCTCTCTTCGTATAGTTTTGTTTGGCCAACTAAACTACAATGAGGCTAATATTTTGATGGGTTTCGTATGGGTTTTTGGTGTTTCAGAAGTGAGTTCAACTATTAAATGGGGGAAACTAAGTCAGAGCGAAAAATTGTTGGGTCAAAATATTATACATTCTATATCCTAAATTCTTTTTAACTTTAAAATACTCTCAGGGTACCTGGATTTTGAGAGTAAATCAACTTTGAATTCAAATCTCTCTTGACTAAATCCCTAAAAGGAATTTAGAAATAAATAACCAACCAATTTAATGTCAGTTTGGCTTTCCTTGAAATATTTTGTAGTTCCATTTTTTTGTCTACTTTTGGCACCTTTATAATTGCTTTTAAATCTCAAAAAAATTCTTGTTAGTTACACTTTTTGTAGCAATTTCACACAGAAACCCTACAACCTGTTAGGTGAAAATATTGGCCATCCTTAACGATGGCTTACATAAGTCATCTTACGTCATTGCATTAAGGATTCTCGACTGTACTTTGTTATTTGTTTGCGCTTCTTCCTCACCGCCGCCGCTCTTGTTTGCTCTTCGCCCCGTTTGTTTGTTTATTTGTTTGCTTGCCATAAGTTACCCATTGGCTGGCATCAACTTTTGGCACATTTGTTTGACAAATTGTTTTGTTTTTTGGCCGACGTCATCCCGACGGTAATCGATATGTGAGCGACCAACCAGGATATGTATGTCTGTACATATGTATGATGGAAAAGTGTATAGTATATGGAAAACGGCGAAAGGAAATGAAAACACACCTCCGAAGGCAGTCAGTCAATAGTTGTCACAGCAACCGTTTTCGTTTTCGTTTTCGTTTTTTCGCGAGCTTACGTTGTCAGCAGAATAAACATAAATATCGGTGGTATATAGCATACAGTATATGGTATGTGGGGATGTATCCAAATATACTGGGTATATATATGTATATAAGAGAGCAAGGGGAGTGCTTCTGCCATGTACAATTGACTAAAATTTCCATTTCTTTCTCTGGTTTCTTTGCAGGTGAGTTGAGCTCTCTTAGACACTTTGACCCGACGACGGCGACGACGACGACGGGTTGTAAAATCAAAGTACGTACTTCGCCCGACACCTCCGCTCCGCTCCACTCCACTCTCTCCCAAAAATAATACAATGGGAAACACAGGAGTGGCTGAGGCCGGAGGGGTAGCTGGGAATCAATAAAGTCGAACGTATCCGCCTGATAGCTGTTTAATGTTTACAATATGTCTTTATCTCCCTACACACACACACCCCCCAACACTCACAGAGGAGCCGCTCCTTTATCCCATGACTTTGACTTTACCTTGGGGCCACAGAGCTCCACTAGCTCCAGCTTTAGCTCCCTCAATTGACTCGGATCCGGATCCCTGTATGCAAAACGCTTCGATAATGGCAAGCGTTATGGCCAGTTGCATCTGCAGCTGTTATGATAGCCAAGGGTGTGAATTCCTAGCTGCTATTCCTCCCGTAGCTTAAGTTTCTGTTTTGGGAGTGGCCATGGGAGGGGAAGGAGCAAAGCTCTCTCGTAATGCCAAACAATTTAGTGCAGTGTCGACGCCCTGGCAGGAAAAGGTAACCTCCATTATCCGATTTGCATTTAGGTGAATGCGCTCAAATGTGCAATTCAATTTGAGCAAACTCCAAGCGAGAACAAACAAGGCAGTACAAGTGGGGCAATGCATTGAAAGAAAAAGAAGGCATACTCATAAAATCAAGATAAATATTATTTAAACCATTTTTTAAAAGAAATATATATGAAATAGGCTTTAAAAAGAGGCATATGCGAACCCAGTACGTAAATTCTTGATTAACATCATCAGGCGAGGTTATCTAGCCAGAAATATCTAAGAAAATATCGATGTATCTTTCCTTTATTCTAATTTTATGTATATGCCATTTTTTAAATCGAAATGTTAATGCTAAATATCAGATTCATACGATTAAACGATATTATATATTATATAACGCTCCGATTTCAAAAATATATGTTCTAAAAAGTTATTTTTTAAACAGTAAAATATCTTCAATATAATTATTCTTATATTCTTTTAAAAATATGTTTTATTGTTAAATTCCATATTTTTCGATACTTTAAATTACGATTTATCAAAACTTAGACTATTTTTTAAAAGATATTGAAAGAGAAATAAGCTTTTACATCTTTATATCCATATTTATGTCAAGTATTATCGTTAGTCAATTTTTATTAATATTTATGATATTATATTAAAGAAATTTACGATATTAAAGACACGGAATGTTTATTCAAGATCCTGATACAGAAAAGTATTAAATTATTTTAACTTAACCAAATTCTAGAAGCTTAAATCCCGAAATTAGCTACCCTTTTTATTCTCAGTGCCATTTTAGGGGCAAAGCGAGGACATGGGTTCGGCATGCAGTTAACCAGAAAAGCAGAAAAGCGCAGAAAGCAGCTTAGCCCGCCTGTGAACCGGAGGAGACCGCTTGCCGGGGTCGACTTAGCGTATAAAAAATTCAAAGTCAGTGAAACGCAGCTTAAGCTGTTTTTTACACAGGATACAGAGGACACCAAACATACACACACACACACACAGAGAGAGCAAGTGAGGGGCGCACAAAATCGGGATAAACACACATGTACAACACACAGCTGTGGCGGATGATGGGGTATTTAAGGGCATCGGGGCTTTTCCCGGGAAAAGCGAGGAAGCTGCAGCATAAGCAAAGTAGATTAAACACCGCAAAGCAGTAAGCGCCCAATGAGTCGCAGTCGCCCAGTGTAAATACCGGCGAAAAGTTTGTTCGCGGCCAAAAGCAAAGCCGACAAAGCGCGCTTAAAAATGTCCAAAAAGCAAAACCAGGTCGTCGCCACTGATGGAATCTCTCTCTCTCTTCCTGCGGCTCCCCAGAGCCTTTAAATATTTAGCAACTGTTTGTTCGTTCGTTTGGTCAGAGTTTCCGACACTGGCAAAGTTATGCGACACATGATATATTCCGGATTGGGACAACGAGGAGCTGTAGTAATAACGTAATTATGTGGCTCACTTGTTGAGACTTTTCGCCAGAGAACCAGTTGCAGTAATAATGAAATATCGCAAACTTTCTAATGAGTTGTGGCAAATATTTGCAGTCAAAAGTGAAACTTTGTCTGAGCGTAAAACCAAATTACTAAACAAAAAAGATAGGACAACTATGTTGGTTGGAAATTCTTTCAACTGTAGCTTTACAGTTTATGCATTTATATGGGCTTTTATTAGATGAAAAACTAATTAAAATCGAGTAACTATTAAAGAGTTTTTAAGAGAAGTTGTGTTATTAATTAATATTACTTGTTGTGCCAGACTTTTGATGAGTTTAATCTGTAATTATTAATAACTAATAGATTTTAAGATTTAGATATCTTATTTAATTTACTTTTGAAACTTGAAACCTTATGCATTACTCAATTTATTACGACATTTTAATTGCTTGTATTGATGGCTTAAGTTATGCAAATTCATTTATACATTTGCCACTGTGTCAACGCACACAGATTGCATATTAAATATGCATTAACCGCAGTTCACTTTGTGCCTTTCTTGTGTCCCTATCCCCTTCCCCCTCTCTCTATTTCGGCTCACCGCATTTCCTTCCTTTAGATATTCCCTTTCCGTGGCCCCAATTTGTATGCTACACTTTTCGTGGTTCCCCGCTCCCTGCTCCTTTGGTAATGTGTTAAATTTTCACAGTTGAATTTTCTGCGTCTGCGTCTGTGTGCCGAGTAAATTTGAATTTGATTGAAAAGCGTGTGACAAGCGCGCATCCTTGGAGCCTTGGCTCCAAGGATCCCGATCCAGGTAGCAAATACCCATCGCCCACCGCCCGCCGCCCACATTTGTCGAAGTTTAGATAACGTTGCGCATCATTTGGCCTGACTGCTTACTTTGCCACAAATGGTTTTGTATAGATTTCCCACCCCACATTCCCTCTACTCTTTTTCTCTTTGTGTATATGTCGGGGTTTTTTGTGACAGCTTGTTAGACGCATCCTCGCAGTTGCGGGAAATAAAGGAAGAAAAAAAAAAAATAAGAGAGAGAGAGTTGGAAAAGCGGAACAGGAATGGCTTGAAGTGAATGAAGTATTGTGCCACCGACAGCGATGAATGTAAGCGATTTATTTTATGATTTATTGCGTATACTTATTGTATGTGTGCTGTCCAAGGATTCACTATTCCGCAGACACATTTATCAGGGAATGTGCTTGCCACTCCATTGTTAACACTTGCAAATCGCCTCCGCGCTTTGCAGGATTTCCACACAGGAAAACCCTTGGCCTGGGGCAAGCATTTAAAAATCTCAATTCAATCAAGTGTCAAATTAGTGGTGATTCTTAATTTAAGCAGCAGGCCAGGCTGCCTTGTCAGACTGCGAGTCTTTTTTTTTGTGTGCCTTTCATAAATAAAACATGCGCCTGCCACTCAATTAGGTTGCCTGTCCAGGTCCCGTTTCGGAAACGGATTCGGATTCGGATTCGGACCCAACTTACAAATCAAAAAATGTATAAAACATGCAATTTGTTTGCCAAAAGTCATGCGTAAAGTGGTCCCTTTTCTGCCCCTTTTGTTTTATTTTCCCTTTATTTTTTTTGCTTTGCTTTTTTTTCAAGGACTGGGGGGACTTGAAACTGTTGCTGAAACTGCTCAGTGTTAGTGTTATTTTTACTGCCCTGCACCTAAGCCCTGGGAATCCTGGTGAATCCCGGCACAAAAAGTTTTGCAAATGAAGTGGCAAAAGTCTCGGTGTCTGGGGGGAGTTTTAGGCCAAAGTGAAACGGGATCAGAGTTAGCCGCATTTTGTCTTGCTTTGACTCACTCAACCTGGGTGTGATGTTATTTCGATATGGTATCCATCACAACCTCCTTGAGTGAGCGATAGCAGGACAGAGTATCCACGAAACTAACTTGCAGCGATGAAAAAATGGAAATTCTGAAGGAGTACATCAAAGTTAATTAGTGTAAATAGTTTTTTAGTAATTTTTAGATTTTAAAAATGTTATTTTCTGATTGATTTCTTGTTAATTTAATGGAAAAATGTGTCTAGCAAGTGTTTAAATGGTGCAAATTGGAATAAATGGCGTACTAAATGTGTTGAACATAATTACAAACTACTGCAGCTATTTAATATATATTATATTGCATTAAATAAACAAAAATGTGTTCTCAACGCCTTAAACCTATTTAAAAAAGAAGCAAACATTAATAGGTTTCTTGTTAAGTTATAAGGTAAATGCCTCTAAAAAATCTATAAGCTGGTTAAAGTGGAATAAATGACTTATTAAATGTGTATAGTTCAAGTACTAATTGTTGTAGCTGTTTATTATATTTTAAATTAATTAAAGAAACAGCAATTTGTTCTCAAAGCCTTCAACTAATTTAAAAAAGAAGCAAAATTATTGAATATCTTGTTAAATTATAAGGTATATGCCTCTAAAAAATCTTTAAACAGTTTAAAGTGTAATGAAGTACTTATTAAATGTGTAGAATGTAATTACTAATTGTTGTAGCTGTTTATTATATTCTAAATCTATTCAAAAGACGTTAAACTAATTTCTAAAATAAGAAAAACATCTGGAATGGTTACGATGCCGGCAGCCAATGTCAATTTAATAATGCTTAATGGCAAGAATCATTTTGGGTAATAAATTCATAAGCGCATATGGCATTCGCCGGGGAACGCCTTGCTATTTGATATTGGCCAACCCAGGACCTCCAGCAATTCCTCCTTCCTTCCGATTCCTTCATTCCTTTTTCCCTGGGGTACGGATGATGGCATGGCATGGCATGGATGGCATTCTTGGGGCAGCTTCTTGTGGCAAATATTTACCTTTTGGGGGCTTGTGGCATGCTCCCCGTCCTCTTTCTCTATGAGAAATAACATTTGCAATTTTAAACACTTGAGACTTGAGTCAGTGGCTGTGTGGAATATGTCGCAAGCTCTGTCAATTTCCCACATCTCTTTGGGTAATGGCAAATTTTCATTTATTACTCTTGTACTTTTTTTTCGTTATTACTCTTGTGGCTAAATTGCGATTATTTATTAATTAAATTTGTTATGACAACACACACACTCACACACACGCAAGATGCAAAGTCATTTGTTTTCCCCTCCTGTCAGTGTCGGTTTTTGTGGCAGGACGATGGCTACTAGTATATACCATAAAATCCTGCCGGACAGTCTGTGCGGCTATTATTTTAAGACTTTAGCCAGGGTTTTGTCCTGCTTTTAAGCTATTTTATTGAGTTTTCCACTTCGTCCTGCGTCCTGCGTCCCGCGTCCTCTGTCAGACCCTTTTTTAACCCGAAACACACACGCACGCCAGGGCTTACATTTTTAATGTTGAGCAGACGGTTAAGCGTAATTATGTTTGTCGATGGGCCGCCGGGAGGCTTATGATGAGAGCGGGCTGTGCTGTGCTGTGCTGGCTTTCGGTTCAGATTTTCGTTCGACCCGAACAGGTGAACCGGGTAAACCAGGTGAGACGTGTGTTAAGGCAAAGTGTGTGCGACCCACGAAATCTGAGCTCACTTTGAGCGGAAAACACTTATCCTTTAAGGCCACAGGAAGGCTTTAGGGCCGCACAGGAAGAAATATTTACTGGTAAAGAATATCGCAGGGAAAAGTCTGATTTGATATAATATTTTCTACCAAACATGTCTAGAAGGACTCTCCTGTTGATGCAGATTAAGATTAAGGAAATAACTTATAATATTATTATAAAAATTTATACTTCAAACAGATTTGACTGCATTTTAAATATATATTTTTCCGCCCAGTGTAAGATCTGTTTTAAAGTGAGATAAACAAGGCCTCTGGACAGGCATTAAATGAACTCCGATCCAGTGGCTCTCTCAGGTCTTTGGGCTGTAATATCCAAAGTAAACAAACTTGAGCCTGACATTTATGAGACAGTTGACTCCCACACACTTTTCACTACAGGAAAACCAAGAGAGTTTCCACTCTGGCTGGCAGCACTTTTCCCCAGCAAAGTGTCGAGCTGCGTCCAGCTGAGCCCCCTTGATATTTATGAAAACGCTGGCAAACACACGACTTATGTTATTGACTCAAAATCTACTCTCTCCGTACATTAGATACTTTATGGCCAGGGCTTATAACATATAAGTATATATGTGTATATGGGGCAAATGGATGTGAGCGTTCCAGCTCGGGCAAAGTTTTCCCTGCGACGACAAGGAAAAATTGCCGAATGAGAACATTTTTTACTCGGCGACGGTTTTAATTTGTGCGAAATTAAGCAAAAAATAAACTCATTTCGTTAGCTGCACCAGCAGCAGCAGCACAAACATGGCGAAACTTTTTCGATAGCTGTCTGACAACAAAAGAAGAAATCTAACAAAAAAAAATCCAACGAAAATGCCGCGCTTGCTGGGTAAAACTTTCGGCGGAAGTTGATGGCAGGAAAACTCGAGTAAAATGTGCACGAAATTGTCTCTCTCTCGTGGAAGAAAAATCTATGCGATTGAGGAGAAATTGCAAAATTCAATGCCACTTCACTTCACTTGGCGTCCCCGCGTCTGAGCCTCCGGCGTTTTCCATTACGACGGCATCTTCATTCCGGTCATGCCACCCCCCTCACGTCACCTGAACGGCCTAGCCTGCTTAGCCTCTTCCCCTCAGTTGTCTCAGTTGTGGGCCATGACTTGGTGACGACTCCGCCGAAGGAGCACTGAGCATGCAAAGCTCCTCGCCGTCGGTGATTTAGTTGTTGGCCTGCGGACAAACATTTCATGGCTCGATGTGCTCAATTCAATCAATTGCCATTGACAGAGACAGCGCAGACCGGCAGCGATATCAGGTCGAGAGGATAACAGGTAAACGAGATGTCCCATCCTGGTGCAATTTTAATCAAAATTCGCATATGTATGCGCTGCCGGCTGATAGATTGCGGCCTTACCTGCCGTCTCTCTGGTTGTCACAGGTTGGCATAATGGGCGACATGCCACCAAATGTGAATTGAAGACGACCAAAAGCTGAGAGCAAGGAGCTCAAGATTGCTGCAATGGATATATACATGCATATATGATTTAGAATGGATTCCCTAGAAAACAAGCAATATTTGATTTATTAAATCAAATTATAAAGCATAAATCAATTGATTTTAATAAATATTGTAAACATAAATTCCACGAGTTGCAATAGACCAAAAACTTGAAGATTATAACATGATACTTCCTTTCTTACATATCCTTTTAGTATATATTCTTTATTACAAATAAATTTAGATATTGCTAGTTAAAACCTCTTCTCTATCCCTAATTCCCCCGTTGATTACCTCTTAACCAAAGTTAGCAACCTATTCGTGTTGCTTTCAAAGATTTCCGGGTCAAAAATAATATTCTCAACGTATGAAAGCCGTTTTTTTTTTCCTGAAAGGATACACAAACCAAAAACTGGCCATAACAATGGACTCGGACGAATGCCGAGCAACTTGGCCAAATGATTCCCCTTTGTTATTCACAGGCCTTATATAGGAGAGGGTTCTCTATGGAGCTCCATCCATTTGGCTAATTGTTCAGTTTGTTTTACGTGTAAGGCAACAAATTGGCCGAAGCACACGTTTCCCCAGACAGCTGAGGGTTTCCATTCCCATTCCCTTAGCCATCGTAGTGCACGTTCCGCTTTTCCGTGCACCTCACTCACTCACTCACCTCCTGCCGAAAAGTGGAGAGGCGGAGTAACTACTGCCTGTCGGGTTCATAATAATTTAAATGCTCGGCACACAAAGTGACATGGCAAAGACAAACAGAGGTCAAGCTCCGTCAGCGGAGGTGCTGCTATCCATGCTCCTGGTGCTCCTCCTGCTCCTCCTCCGGCTGCACTGGCAAACTGCAAATGGCTACGTGACCGGATGCACTGCAGCGGTTTGCATTTAAATCCAAAGGCAGCAGCAGCAGCAACGAAATTAGCACGACAAAGGGTCGCCATTGGAGTGCCCCAACAACCGGAGGGGATTAGACTGTTTTTGGAGGGGCAAAGGATTCGGTTGGCAGACTGGGCGCTTGAGTTAATTTACCCTGGCAAGCAGGCAACAAGCAACAAGCTCTGCGCAAATAGTAAACGACAAACGGCCGCCAGTTGCAGTTCGGGTTTCGAATCCCAAGACCCAATCCCAGAGACTTGGGCCTCTTCTGGATGGATCAACGGCCGAGCAAACAAATGGCGTTGCAATTGAGCACGTTTTTGTCGAGTCCAATGGAAATGAACTGCGACACGGTGATTCTAGGACTAGGACTCTGGCCAAGGAGATCGAGGAGTCAAAGAGAGAGGTCTGGGGCAGGTCAAGAGGCATGCGGCAGTTGACAGTACGTGAGCCCCAAGGACGTTATGGACGAATGTGTGTGTGCATCTGTAATCTTGTAAGCCGCTTCTCTGAGCTCTGAATGGCAGCTAAACTGTGCTGAGTCCTTTGATTCCCTCGAAATGGGAAATCAAAAAGGGTTTTTGGGTAACACAAAACTATAAATATTGAATTTTTTAATTGAAAAATCAAAGAAAAGTCAATTAGCCTGAGATAAATCTGATTGTTTGGCTTATTAGCTGCCAACTCGTTGTTCCTCTCTCAGCTTGGCAAACAAAAAAATCGCAATGCCCCGGGCTCAATGGCTCGAAAAAAGTAATTGGAAACGAAGCAGTTTGTAGGGGATAAGGCAAAAGGAAAACCGAAGCCGAAGCCATTTAAGTGAAGCGATCAGCCCCGGTTGCAAGTGGTTAAATGCCTCAATGCATATTGAAGAGCCTGCCGTACGCAACGCCCCCAGAGAGAAGGTCCTGGTGAAAGGATGCCCAAAGAAGAAAATAGACGGCGAAATGGATAGATAAAAGACAAAAGGCATATGCCAGAAAAGAGACAAGGCAAGGTCCTCTGTTGGGTAAACCACAAAAAAAGGCTCAACTTTTGGGGACCTCCTCTATTTTTTTTATTTTTTTTTCCTGCGTTAGTTAACAACAGCAGGTCCGGCATAAAAGAAACATAACTAATTTGCATAAAATGTGGAGACACACACACACCGAGCTCTGCTGACTCGGTCTCAGTTTCAGCTTTTCCGGGGAAAACAAACTTTGCTGACGGAAATCAAGGAGAGTTGTCGTTGTCCCAAAGCCGCTGTGGTTTTGACCCAAGGTCCCAGTACCTGTACACTGCGTGTATATGTTTGCTGTGTGTTTGCCAAACTTTGCCCAGAATTTACAAAATACTAAACTAAGTGAAAACCACCAAAGTCCGGGGGCCCCAAGTCCCGCCTTCGTCTTTAAGCGGGGTAAACTTTTAGCATGACAAAGTGAAAGTTGAGGGTGTTGTCTCCGTTTGGCACTGGCCACCATATTAGCGGTTAACAAAATATATTCCAAGATAAGGCCTACACTTGCATATAGCAAACTTTCGCCAGAGTTCAAATTATGCAAGGAGGAGGGAACCCCTTGCCAGGAGGAATATCTTAGCATGTTGATATCCTTATTTCTCTGCTTATTTCTTTGCAGCCTGGTCAACCAGACGATGCCGGATGCCTCGAAAGTCCGTATGATGGTGCAGAGGGCCCTCAATGTTTGGGAAAGCAACTCCAAGCTCACGTTCCGAGAAGTGTACAGCGACCAGGCGGATATCCAGATTCTCTTTGCAAGGTAAATAAACAAGGGAGGAAAGTAATTTGAATAACAGGTGGAAAACTATAGCTATACAAAAATATATAATCCAAATCACCTGTTTATATAAACTCTGCTGACAAATGATCTTTGATGTCAAATAGAGCTGGAAAACTACAGCTTTTCCATATTTCCAATGCAAGAAAATCGATTTAAGATCGAGAAATATCCCCATTTTTCCCGTTCTAATTGGCAATTTCATTTAGCATGATTTTTTCTTTCTGTGCATTGAATTTTGTGTGTCCTGTTTCCGAGATGATGGGAAAACACGAGGTGCTTTCCGGGTGGAAGAGATCATAAAAAATGACGCGCTTTAGGGTCATAAACAAGCGCACATAAAATTGCACTTAAAACCCGGGGGGGAGCGAACGATAAATAAGCCAAGTATTAAACCGTGCAACGACGGCGATGATGAAATGCCGCCACCTCCATCGGATGGATGACAAAGTCGATGGACATGTGGACATCCCACCGACGAATCAAAGAGTTTATGCGCGCCAGCTGCTTGTTCTTAGATAAGCTGTGAATATGAGCGGGCTCGGCCCCTTAATAATCCCCTATGTAATCCTTGGTCCTCTCTCTCCTTGCAGGCTCCAGCACGGTGATGGCTATAAATTCGATGGACCCGGCCAGGTGCTGGCCCATGCCTTCTACCCGGGCGAGGGGCGCGGCGGCGATGCCCACTTCGATGCGGACGAGACCTGGAACTACAATCCGGACGAAAGCCGCGGTGAGTACAGTACGGTTCATCAACTCAGTTGCACATGGTGCGCCGCCGCTGAATGACGTGAATTAATTGCATTAGATTGCCATAATAATGTTCCGCGGCGGCACAGTCTGGTCTGCGGCATTTTTCGGGTGTGCGATGGTATACTCAGAGAAATAGGGGTCCTCTTTTTTAGTTATTTGTTTATTTTAGTTCAGATTTACAAGAAAATTTATTAAATTAATTGCGTAGAATTTTGACCTTATCTTCTTGATATTTTACATACATTTTACTGTGAAATTAATTTATAAATTTAATTTTTTAATCGACATGATTATTTTGAAGATCATTTAAATTGTATTACCAATTACAGAAAGATTACCACAAAAACTGTATAATTAACTTGTTGATACAGTGTTAAAAAATACTGTAAAAAATATTAATAAAATTTTAGGTATTAAAACTTTTTATATAAACTTATAGTAGCTTTTACATAAAACTGTATTATATATACAACTTTAGTATGCAAAAGATACTGTAAGTATAGAAAAAAAATAGTTGCAAAAATCTTATTAATTATTACTTCATTAAAAGAAAAAATACAGTGTTGGAAAAAGAAAAAGGAATATAGATTTGGAAAATTTGTAAATTATTTTTAATTTTAAAAACTTTTATAATAAAAGGTAGTAAAAAAATACTGTAAAATTATTGATGCTATTATAAAATACTTTA